>CAHIKZ030003576.1:2645000-2947500 GCA_903632075.3 Acanthosepion pharaonis | reverse complement strand
ATATATATATATATATAATTAATACAAATATAAAATTTGTCACTTAGATGGTTTTGGTCTGCGAACTTTTTCATTTTCGTTATCTTTATATTAAGTTAAAAAAATAATTTAACCGCTATTTATGGGTACTAAGTGATTTTTCTCTTTACGTGTATGCGTGTGTGTGTGAGCCTGTGCGTGTATGTGTGCGCGCGTGTGCGTATGTGCGTATCATTTTCATCATTTTCTTATCTCCTTATAGTCTCTCCCTAAACCTTTTCCTTCATTTTTATTCTCTTTTGGCCCAAAGAGTATCAAACCGAATGTAACGATGCCATTTCCGATATCACAGACAGAATTTTTTGGTTATTTACGGTAATTCGTTTTCTTTTTTTAATTTATTTCTCCAAGGAGTCCCGCTTTTAACTAATAAAACAAATTTTGTCCCTACAATTTAATTTCTCGAAATTTCATGAAATTAAGAAGTGGGGGGTATATATATATATATATATATATATATATATATATATATATATATATACTTTTTACCAAAATTTTCTAAAAAAAAACATTTAAAAATAATTTCATTCATTTGCGAATATGCCCTGAAAGTTTCACTAAAATCCGACAATTATTTGATTTTTTCAAGAATTTCCAAATCAATGTGTTTTTTCACCGAAAAAAGGCACAAAATCACTTATCATAATTTTTACTTTTTTATTATTTTTTATAATCAGCACTATAACGATAAAGCAATTAGAAATAATATGAGTTTGTCATATTTCAGTTTATCAAACTATTTGAAGTTATAACACCTACAAAATTCGAATCACAGCTTTCAAAAAACTTCTAACAGTTGAACATTTTGAACTAAAGTCAAAAATGTCTACTTGAAGCACAATGGCACAAACGAAAACATTCTTTTCCTTGCTTTGCTTCCTGCAAAGTCAAATAAATTTACGTTTGTCATATTGATATCATTTCAGTTTATTAAACTATTTAGAAGTTATAACATCTAGAAAATGAAAATTATTGCTTTATAAAAGCTTGAGGAACCCTAGGCCTATACTAGCCTAAGGGATAATTCGGCGCTGCCCACATGATCAAAATAAGCAAATCAGGGGATTGAAATCCTTTACGTTAGCTAGTTATATTAAACATTTTGAGGTCTGGTTTCCTCAGGTGTTAAATGAACAACGAATTAAGACAGTATATATTGTGGAGAGGCAACATTTAAGAAAACATTTGAAAACAGCCATGAGAGTTGTCTTCACAAAAAAACTAACAAGGTTATGATTCTCTGAATGTGTCACAGAATCATAAAAATTGTTTTCATACGAGCGTTTCTGACTAATAAAAACACTTCCATGTTCTTCAGCAAGAATATTTTGATTAACTTTTGGCGTTATAATTTCTATTATAAATGTTTCGGATTAAAGTTAAATATCTTAAACACTTTAAAAATTTATAAACATGATGTTCGGATAGCAGAAAGAAGGGTTGTGCATTTACCATGAATATTTGGCGGTCAGCAATTCGACTGTTGGTAGCTTCAAAAGACAATGGTTGTTTAAAGAACGCCAGAAATTGCATTTTGAATTGTTTTCTTTCTTTCTTTTTCTTTTCATTCTTTTGTGGAAATTTTCGAAGAGATCAGCGTCATGCATCTCGTGAATTGCAACTAAAGACAGCGAAAATAGAACAAGAATTTAAATTAAAAACATTGAAAGTGGTTAATTTTGATCAATATTACGTGGAAAAGTTCAAGACGTTAGATTATTGTAGTAATAATGTAATTATAATTTGTATATCAGACGAGGATACCTTAATTCCGATGCCCAATATATATATATATATATATATATATATATATATATATATATGGGGCGTTCCAATAACTTCGACAGATTTTAAATGTGAATTAAGTTTAAGCGGCTAATGATTTTTTCTTTTTCTTTCAAATTTTGCAGACATTTGGACGATATGATTTTTCACACATAGTTGGCATGACTTAACATGATCCATTAGAGAAATAAATAAATTTTTACCAATAACACTGATTTATTTAATGCTGACTTTGATCCGTCTTAATGAAACACCCTTATATATAATCGGTCTTAATGAAATACCATTTATATATATATATATATATATATATATATATGTATGTGTGTGTGTGTGTGTGTGTGTGTGTGTGTGTGTGTGTGTGTGTGAATTAGATTAAAAGCTGCCCTATCGGGCGGCATTTAAGTTAGCTCCTGCGGAGGGTTCTTGATTGAGCCTTCATCACAATAGTTAGGGAGGAATAGATGCGATAGGCGACAACAGACTACATAAGAACACAAAATTGATCGTTGCATTTAAGTATTGCATTAATATTTAAGCTTACCTTTTAAAAATTCAACGATAATTCTTCTATCACCACTTAATTTAAAGACAATTTGATATACGTAGGTCCTTACTTTCCGTACAAACAATTCTTTTTATTTTATGGGTGACTTTCGCTGGATTTCGCTATTATTTTCGATTATTCTCAAATTTATTTCTAAGCTATAAAAATTGTTATCGTACCAAAAAGTTTGTCGCAAAAAATCACGTAAAAATCGACGAAAAAAGTTGCAGAAATAAAAATTTGAGAATCCAAAATTTCAGGATTGTTGGTTTGGATCCGACTCACGGAATCGGCCTGATTCCAAAATGGTATGATATGTTGGGCTACGGCCTTTAGCAGTAAAAGTTGAAAAAGTGTAACACAGTGCCACACGGCCATTCGCATTTATCATATATATATATATATATATATATATATATATATATATATGAAAAAATATATACGGAAAAAAACAAACAAAAATCCTTATATACAATTATGCTGTTTTAATGTTAGTATGTCAACGTCGGACGTTTCGGTCTAATAAACCATCTCCAGGACATATTCATAAATATAACATTATCAATACATATTAACATTAAAACAGCATAATTGTATATAAGATTTTTTTTGTTTTTTCCGTATATATTTTTCTTCATACTGTCGGATCTATATCCATATATTTGCTTACATATATATATATATATATATATATATATATATATATATTTACATATATATATATATATATATATATATATATATATATATTTATTACATATATATATATATATATATATATATATATATATATATATATATATACATTTTCCCACACATGCCTGAAGATTACGTTGTGCATGAAACTCAGAGTTGTACTCCCTGTGAGGAAAAAAATCTATATTTATTATTAATATAAATTATAGTTCTCTTATTATTCATCAAGAAATGTTTTATTAGCAGTACACAATGCAAGAAAAGACTTCAAATTCTGGAGACTGTTGTAATAGGTTAAATTATCATTTGTCAAAATATATGCAAATTCGCGCACATATAGATGATCATATGACAAATAGACAAATAAGCCACACACATATATACAAGGTGCGATGGATAAATTGTCGTCTAAATTATGCAAAAAATGAAAATAACACTGACATATCTCATTTTAACAGATATATTTGCCAAAATTACATAAGAATATCTTGAAATAGTAAAGAGTAAATTTATTCAATAAAATTACCATTGGCTTCAAGCACAGACTCCAGATGATTTTGGAATCTCATGCATCTCTTCTGAACGTTCTCCTTGTTTAAGTTGGTGAATACTACTATAATCCTTACTTTCGGTTCATCTTTAGTGTTATAAAGAGTTCTGTTGGTCTCTCGTTCAACTATGCCCCACAGATAATAATCAAGGAGGTTGCAGTCTGGGGAATTAGATGTCCAGGTGTAAGCGGGTAATATGGTCGCATAAATTGTCTGACAACCATGACTGGGTTCGCCTGTTTGTGTGACATGGCGCAGAGTCCTGTTGCCAGAGATAGGGTCTTCCAGCAGCTACCCTCTTGACCCTCATGATGGAAAAGCGTGAACAATTACGATGCATTAAAGACCTTAATGGAAAGAGATAAATCAAAAGGAGGATAGAAGAGAGATGTTATCGTTCCTAACCTAGAATCTCGGCTTCAATGTTCCCTACCCGCCATAACATAGCTTTCCTGTGCTTTTTCTATTATTATTTACATGGTAATTATTCTGGTAACCACTCCTCTTTTGTACTTCGACTGCAACAATTACTAATAATACTAGATTGACAGCTAGCTCTCTTCATTTTACTGTTGAATTTATCTAAATGTAACTACAAGTTCATTTCTAATAGCTTCTTCTCTCGCACTTCTCGCCTGTGGAACTCTGTTCCGGTTTCTTCCTTTCTTATCAACTACGATGTTCAAAAATTTAAATGTAACGTCAATTGTCATATTATGTCTCCATGAACTCTGTTCTTTTGTTGTCCTCTCTGTTTTTTTTTTTTTGTTTTTTGTTTTGTTTTTTTTTACTCTCATTAGCTCATTGTGTCTTAGTGGCTTTTATTCCTTTGTTTGGGATGAAATAGTTAAAAAAAATAAATAAATAAAAAGGTAACAAAATTTGAAAAAAATTACTTAAAGAGGTGACAAAATTTGGCGTTTTTTTTTTTTTTTTGTTATTTTTAGAACACTCCGAGTTACAAAATCCTGAACCAACCACAGAAAAAGGTGGAGAACAAAGCGGCAGGATCCTCTTTGCTTAAGAAAATAAATATATGGAAATATTTATAGAAAATACAATGAAAAGCTACGTTACGGCGTTGGGAATGTGATTGAAACCGAGATGCCAGGTCAGGACCGAAAACGTTGCAGATTCTTCTTTGGATTCTGTCGAGAATCTCTAGATATATAGCTGAGGCACCAGACCAGGTGTGACAGCAATATTCGAAAATCAAAACCTGATAATATCAATAAAGATGGAATTAAAAGATGGAATTCATGGAATTAAAAGAATGCCATTTCAATTGGATAAGAATATCTGTTCATCAGATAAACAGCCATATCAGTTCATTCAAAAAGTTCAAAGATTCATTTTTGATTTCATTATCCTTTTATTTCGATTATTAGGGATTGTGTAAACTAAATGGGGAGAATGTGTAGCAACATTTGTTCGTGGGAGTTTTCTCGAACAAAAGATAGGAATTAAATCACAAACAATTAATAACAACAGAAATATATTTTATTGCCTCGACAAACTAAATAAAAAAATACAAAGGGAGGTGAATGAAGATGTTATGTAGATATATCTTTTTTCGTAAGTACGTGTATGCGATGTCCTATTAAAGATGTTGAAAGACTTACCTTTGAGAAGAAGTCTAAGCCTAGAAAATTGCATTGCATGCTGTTTACTTTCTGTGTTGTGTTCAATGCAACATTAGGTTTTGATGCTTTGTTTGTTTTTTTAGTATCATATCAACTCCTTACGGGTCATTTAATGCCGAAATTTGATTTTCTTGAAAACATTAATAATTTCTTTTACAAAAATGTATAGTTGGTAATATTTTTACTATAAAAATGTATTTTTATACTTTCATATTGCTTTGATCTCAGTTTGAGGGTCAATTATTTGCTCAAAGCTGGGACCCTAATACGTGCTACCAACCTGGGTCAGGGTGGACTTGGGAACAACAGCAATCAAGAGGTGGTTCCACGCTCCACAAAACCACCCGATCAGAGGCCTTGCTGCCGGATGTAGTTTATCGTCATACCCAGGACGAGGTTTTGCTAGTGGTCAGAGGGAAAACGAAACACTATCACTAATGCATCCTGTGTCTGAGAGAGTGAGTGTGTGTGTGTGTGTGTGTGTGTGTGTGTGTGTGTGTGTGTGTGTGTGAGAGAGAGAGAGAGAGAGAGAGAGAGTGGAGGGGAAGAGAGAGAGAACGGGGGAATGAGACTTTGTTGAGACAACATCTAGTAGTCGTTAGCAGAAGTTCTTTCGTAGACAATTGGGAGTAGTCCAACACGTTTAAGCGTTCAATTTTTACTATGACCTTGGCTCGATGTTTCGCCCTGTTTACATTCCAGTCTTTTAATGTTTTCGCGCCTATTGGTTTTTCCTTGAGTCAGTTCAGCTATAGACCATTGAATATAATCAATATAAGTAACAGTAGTTTCTCACTATTTCAAGACGTTGAGAAATAACTCGTACACTTTCTGTATCCAGAAATCATTTAGACTGTTTATATCGTTATATCAATTGCATTTCTCTGCAGAAAAACCCGCTCTCATTTTACAAATGTGATCAGGCGCAAGAGTGGAAATGGTTGAGGCTATTATCAATTATTCATATCTGTTACTCAACCTATCAATATGTATGCATATGAGTTTATATACACCATGCCCCCAGACGAGACTCTCCCCGTAGGTATAGCCTCGTCTTGGTTCCTCTCTGCCGGAAGATAGAGTGTTCGACAAGCCTGTCGCGAGTCAAGCAGCGAACTGCCTGGGTCGAGGTGGCTAGGTATTTACCCAACCTCCCCACAAGGCAGGATGTGGCACAAGGCCGATCTTTACATGGGGCGATTCCGAGCCCATAGGCTCGGGTAAAAAATCTCCTTAGACCAAGTCGGGTTTGTCTACCTCCCCAGATGAGACTCTGCCCTTCGCCATAGCCTCGTCTGGTTCCTCTTTTTGCCCGAAGGCAGAGTTCGACGAGCTTGGCAGCGAACTGATAGGGTCGAGGCGGCTACCAGTCTTAACGCTGACCTGGAGCTTGTTATAGTAATGGACTAGTTCATATAGTCACCGGTGGTGTACTATTTACTCCACAACAGTTATAAAAAGACAGATCTTATTAAGAGCTACAAATGACAAGATGTCGTGGAGAGCCATGATCGCCCACTTGATAAAGAGACACGTCACATAAATGAAGAAAGTGTTTCGTCTTTAATATTACTTTGCAGCAGTTTTGTATTACTTCACAGAGGCTTTATTTGCTTGAATATTGTTTTTGCTCTCTCATATAAAACTCTTTTGATGATGGACTATACGTTTCATATTAGATTAATTTCTGTATAGGTTGGGGACGATTCCATTAATTTGGTGCTTTTGAAACCTTTTTTGGCAGGGTTGGTAATGTTAAGCTTCGCAGAGTATAAAAGAACATTGCCTCTCGTGAATATACTCTTTAACTTATTCTTGTACTCCTTCAAAAATGTATTTTCTAAGAACTTACAATAATTCTATACGTTTATCTTCATAGAACTCGTCAAGTTTGAAGAGAAATATATATTTACTGCTAAGAATAATAGCCCCAAAACTTATTAACTGCTTACAGAAACGACCTCAACGCTACCCAAACAATCATATTCATCCACTGTAGGTCGATATTCATCGCTAAAATAATTCTTGGGTAATCTGTTTCCATGTATTTCTACGTCAATTTATTTCTACGTCCAACTTTCACATTTCGCTTTGTTATATTTACTTAACGATCGTAAGTTGGCTGTTTTCATGTCTTTACGCAAATGTTTTCCTGTTGGTAAATCTACAGGGTGGTCCGAAAGTCTTGTCAGTCCTACATAATATAATTTTCTATTTCAGATGGCTGACACAAGCTCCAACGCGAAAATGATGATGTTGATACAAACCTTCTCAATATGTGAGTGTCAATGAAACTGAATAAACTGAATCCAGTACATGTGCTTTTGTATTATTGTATTACTTGCTGTTCTGTTGTTCTCATTACTTTTTGGTAGCGGGTGACAAGACTTTCGAACTAACTGGTACTTTTATTTTTTATTAATTTTTTAAAATAAAATTACTTAAATCTATTTTTGTGACGTTGTAATACCTCTGTGTCGACCCTGATCGGCGATAACCAATAATGCACATCTGTAGTCTCTAACAGCGACAACCAATTATGTCACCCAGTCGTCGGTCCTCAAGTTCCTTCAGACCGCCGTGATTACCATTTAGCTGATTCTTCACTCGTTAGCGCGTCACTCGTTTTGTCGCTGGTATCGTGTTTGTGGTACGGTTCCACTCGACTGACGTTTGTCTGTTCACGACCATTCACTCCTCTGCCACGTTGTGCTTTTGGTCTCACAGGATGAGAAGATCGTTGGTGAAGACGGTTCGACAATTTGGGGGCTACACACACACACACACACACACACACACACACACACACACACACACACACACACACAAAATCAAGAATCCTTTGAAATAAAGAATTAACTCGGGTTAAAAATATAACAAAGATTTGGTCTATATATGATTTGTTGTACACGGCGGTTTTAACCTTTCTCACTTGTTTTAATCAAATGACACTGAGACCCACTTCGGAGACTACAGCTTCTTTTAGTAGTAACTTAAATTTCTAAGTTCCATTTCTCATATTCTTTGGTCAAGAGACCTTGGCGAACGATCCGGATTCCGGTGTGTGTGTGTGTTTTCTCTCTCTCTCTCTCTCTCTCTCTCCCTCTCTCTTTCTCCCCTCTCTCTCTCTTTCTCCCCCCTCTCTCTCTCTCCTCTCTCTCTCTCTCTCTCTCTCTTTCTCCCCTCTCTCTCAGTCTTTCTTCTCTGATGTTCTTGTCTTCTCTTGTCTTTTCTCCTCTTCAATCTTTTTCTGCGTCCAAAATATCCAACTTTATGGATTCCTACGTCTAGGTTGACTAGGGTCTGATTTGGTTGTTTTCTATCCTAAGTACCAACCTTTTCCAAATTTCCCGATATAAAAATACATTTACTCAAGCGGTTTTCCAAATTTAGAGTTGCCCAGACCCCTAATGAGAGTAGTTAGAGGAATCAAGCTACCCCTTAATTCCAACTTTCTTTACGTATCATTTCAAGCCATCGTTCCATATAAGCGGTGCTAATCATTCTCTCTCTCCCTTCTTGTCTTCCTTCTCCCTTCTCCCTTCTCTTCCTTCTCCTTCTCCCACTTTCTCAACAGCCAACCTCACCTCACCTCCTGGGCTGGAGTGATAAATCCAACTTCCAAATGGCGCAACGAAGACAAAAGGGTTTTTCAGTCATAAGTCCTTATCTATCAGCTTGACTCATGCTGGGGATCTCTCGATCAACCAGACTACTCAAGAAATGGAGAAAGAAAAATCTATTTCCACTATTCTAAAACAAAATCTTTTCTCAGTTTTCTCTGCATTTTTTTTACCATCGAATAGACCACACAGTTTTCTTGTCCATGGTCACTTCAAAATAGTAATTAATTATTTCTTACCACTTGTATCCAAGGGATTCCAAATTAATGTTTGGTTATAAAATTTTCTCTGGATGAATATCTCCGAAATTATAATAACGAACGCGTGGGGATATTTTTCTCCTGGGTGGTTGATTCAAAACATAGTTTTTTCCTTGTCCAGAGTAATCGTGAATGTTACTTCGGTGACCACCAGGATTTCTCTGTCGACAACATATGTTTTTATTTTAGCTGACGTCTTCGTGGATATCTTAATGGTGTCTTTCTTATCGGTGGGAGGTGAGGAAGGACGGGCAGTTTTGGGTTTGCTCAATCTTACTGAATTTCATCTAGTTAAATTTGGGTTCGATTCTCCTTGGAATTATTTCAAAACATGATTTTTCAACGCATTTCGTATTTTAATTTTCTTCTCAGCTTTTCAGTCCATCTTCCTGCAATTTCAACAATTATCATCCATATTCTTTGTTTCTCTTTTTGTTTGATCAATCTCCGGATATCTCAGTGTCACAACATTCTAAAAGTCATTTTCCCCCCTGTTTTTATCAATGTTTCCATTTTTTTTTTTTTGATTCTGAGATTTCTATTCAATTTTTTTCTCAAGTTGCAATGTTGAGATAAAATGACAATCCTTTAATCCTTTAATCAATAAAATAACAAATATGTTCTTTCCTTTTGAAGTTATCTCATTCTTGCGGCTCATTTTATATATCTGAAATTAGAAAACAATCATCATTAATTATTTTGTTAAATTTATTTATTTACAGTATAATGGCCAAAGTTTGAGTTGCATAATAAAATCTTACACTACCAAATAAGATTATTTTTTAAAATCATTTTACCCCGAACAAAGCAATAAAGCCCCTAAGACATAAGGGGGTTACTGAGTTTGATAGAAAATGAGAAAAATCAATATTAAGGCGAAAGAACAATAAAAGGAGAGGAATTAAAGAGACAGAAGAGAATGATTGACATTGTATTTAAATTTTTGAATATCAAAGTTGACTGGAAAGCAAGAAAACTGGAAGAGAATTCCACAAACGAGAAGTGCGATAAAAAATGATGAGACCTTGCCGCCAATCTAGTACTGAGCTTAAATTTAAAAAATCTAAGTACTATAGAAGAAGGTTTATCAGAACAATTACCATAAAAGTATTTATAGAAATGACACAGGAAATCTACGCTATGGCGGTGGAAAACTGATTTAAGCCGCCTAATATAAAATTGATAAACCCCAACAGTTGCTAGACTGGTAAAATTTAAATATCTTATAAATTTATCTGACTATATGAGCCGTTTCTATTGGCACATTATTTAACAATCAGTTACACATAAAATAAGTAGATGTTTCGTAACATAAAGCGTTAAGTGTATCATTATACATCGTCATGGTACAGATTCCAACACTTAAAGAAGTATAAACGAGCTTTCTTAATATTATTCTTAGAGATGGACAGTTTTTAACATCTACTAGCCAGATTCAGTAGTTAAAGATGCAGACTAGTACCATAAATTGCGCCGTACAATCTTTCCAAAACAAGGTATCGACTTATATGGCGGTTATAAGATGCAAATCTTTACCACCAATTTGTTAACAAGTGGGATAGCACACCTAGCAATTACTGTACACCATTTATTGTACCTCCAGCAGACTGTCACAAATATATTCCATTAAAAATTGTGTTTGGTGAATATATTTGGCATATTAACACTGAAATTAATATAAAATAATAATACAAATTCAATGATCTATTAATGCCACAGTACACATCGCGTCCAACTGCTGATACACTAAGTGTAAACATTGACTGAAGCGCCATTTAACTCAGGCCGCTATTCAGACAACTAGATATGGCATGTGTGTCATCTGCGAAATTTTATGATAGTAATAACAGTTTAATTACATATATGATGTGTAATATACGGTATTAGCTAATAGTTAAGTGTATCATTATACATCATCATGGTACAGATTCGAACCCTTAAACAAGTATTAATGAACTTGCCCTCTTTTAGTCCCCAGGCAACTGAAGTCCATTCTGTCTTTGTCTGTGTAATGATATTAGCTGTTTCTCTAAGTTTAAGTCTGTAATATGATGATTTTTAAGAGCAGAAATTTCTTTAAAGTTTTCTCAACTCAATGAGAAAAAAAAAGGAAAGAATAAAAGTGAAAAATGTACTGTAAATTGTAAGTAGGAGTTTTGAAGCCTAAAAAATCTTTCCAAAAGTAGGGGTTGACTTATATGGCAGTTAAAAAATATTTACCACCAAATTGTAAACAAGTGGGGTAACACTCCTAGCAATTACTGTACACCTATTACCGTTCCTCCAGCAGGCTGCCACAAATGTATTTCACTAAAACTTGTATTTGCTGAACATATTTGGCATATTAACACTGAAATTAATATAAAATAGTAACACAAATTCAGTGTTCTATCAATACTACAGCACACATCGCGTCCAACTGCTGATACACTAAGTGTAAACATTGACTGAAACGCCGTTTAACCCAGACGTATGTGTGTCATCTGCGCGATTTCGTGATAGTAATGACAGTTTAATGACACATATGATGTGTAATATACGGTATTAATATTTTTTTAGGAGTTGATGCTGACTTTAATGTGTTTATCAGTAGACCTGACGAATTTTAAATGTTCGCTAGGTTATTCCGATACAATATACAGTACCTACCGGTGTGTAGTGTAGACTGTTTGCTATACAACGCATATAGAAAGATATTACGATTAGTGTTTCAATATAAAAGTATGTGACCCTATGTAGTTTTGGTACAGGTTATTGCATACTGTAGCCTAACTTCATTTACTAGTAGGCCTAAGTTTTGGGCCACTGGTAGCTGACCGTATGTTTGGGGGTCGAACTATACGGTAGGTATAGGCCGAATTCAATATTTTGAGCTAAAAATCTTGAGGTCGACTTGTACGACAAGCCGACTTGTACATCGCAATTCACGGTAATTAAAATACTCTATACTTCAGATGCTGAAGGCAAGCGTTAATTTCTAAATTGCATTACTCCCTCTGATGGCTAATATTTGTAAAATCTGAAATACCCACTTATCATTAACGTATTAACGTAGAACTTATGACTGCATGCATGATCCGTATTATATCAAATTCAAAAGTGAAGTGAATGACTTTGGTCCGATTTTTTCTTGATATTTAAATAAGGAAATATTTTCCATGCAGTTTATTGACGTCATTATTGAATAAGAAATATTGATTTGTTCTCTTCCAACCCACCCGAAGCATATATCTGTCTACTTCAATATCAGACTTTCTTTTCAGGAAAAAAAAAACTTCCAAGTTTTCAGTGTTGTCATTAGACATTGGTCAAGAATACATGTTCAGAGACAAGAAGTTAATAGTCCTCATGAGATCACGCTCGTTAATCAGTCGCAATTGGCCGATATCTTTGTCGTAATGATCACAGTACACGAGCCTTATTACTTTGTAGCTGTCAAGGAAAGAGACTGATGCTACATTTGAGTTTTATTCTTTAGTTCTGAATACAGGTTATTTTGCAATCGATATGATCAAGCCGTGAAACGACCGAGGGTCATGGGCTATATCTAATTTTATGATACCTGTAAATAGTAATAATGGTAAAAATAACTGTGTATAATAATAATAGTAATAACAACTTCATAAATATGTATGAAACACCAGTATTCTAATAGGTGTTGCAATTTCAGCCAATAAAAACACATCTTTGAAAACGTTTGAGAAACCAAGAATCTCGCGATAGAAATCAGTAGGATGTGGCATCGCAAAACTACAAAATTACTTGTTACCATTAAGGCTTCGGGGATGATATCCAAAGGAGCAAACAAATATGTAGATCAAATTCCTGGTAGTCCTTAAATATATAAATTGCAAAAATCATACTCATATGTACTTTTTGCCTAGATTTCTCTCCATTCAGTGACCACTATTGCATATTTTTTTATTCCTGGCACCTCATATGCTTGCATCTGATACAAACAAAAACAAAAAAAAAACTTGTTGCTTCTTGAAGTTCCTAGTTGAAGATTGTGGACAACTCGTAATAGACAAAGCAAAGGCAAAATACATTAATAATAATAATAATTGTAATTTTCGCGTAGCGTCGCGGTTATTGGTGCAGAAAGTGGGATCGGCAATCGGCGTTTAAATTCAAATCGGAGTGGTTGCGTTCACTTGTTCAAAGGATTAATCCATTTCTTCTTCCTTCCTGTGTCAAATAGCAGGACAGAGTGGGCTCTGTAGCCTTGTTTGGTAACCATACTAGGAGAAGGACAACTCTGAATCCAAATGAAACGTGTTACACTTCTCTCTGACTCTGAAAAGGAAAACAAGCCGATATTGTAAAATACTGTCTTTACTCACAAAAGATCCTAATTCTAATATCAGGTCCAGTAAATGCGCCCCTTTTCCATTTAGCATCGAAGAAATCAGGCAACATTTGGCACAAACGCATAAAACAGGTTCCAACTTTTAATAGGACTTTAACAAACGGCTTCATTAATCTAATATGATGCCGTGGCAACAGAGCATTTTCAGGATTCGCCATGTTAGGTTTGATGATGTTTTTGGCATCGACCTGTAGATTCTTTCCTTTTATTTGACAACGCAGTGCCAGTACTTGGCTCTGTAGTCCTATTCAGAAAAACATGGGAAATTTATATCTCTTGACTGCTGACCTAGTTACATGCACAAAACCTTTAGGTCTCCACCTATGAATCAACGGTGTCAGTGTAGGTGATTTTATTTATTTATTTATTTCAAAAATATTTGTTAAATTCTGGTATGTTTCTTTTAAATGCACAAAATGAGTAACATGTGTATGTTATTACCATTATAAAGAAATAACTCTTTCTGACATCTTTTATATGAATCTATAGTCTATATTATTGCAGGTTGTAATCTGTCATTGTAATCTATGTTAAATATCTGTACTGGGCGACTTACTATCAGGGAAATAAATCACGGATCCATCTTTGTGGAAACATGGTGCAAAATCATTTTCTTTACTTTGATACCAAGAGGATGTTGTTCCTAAATATAATTTTTTTTTTATTTTTAAATGTTTTATTTAAATTTTAATTTTAATTATAATTTAATTTTAATTTAATTTTAATTTTGTTTTTTAAAGGTTTTTCTTTCAGTCTTGACTACAAGAGCACAGCAACATCTTTGGGGAGATAGAAGTCGCTCACAAAATCATTAAATTCATTTTGATAGAATATGGTATGTTTATTTTTCAGTGCGTCCACATCGTAACCGAATGTGACACAAGGTAAGTTTAAAGCAGGTTTAATGGCAACACGTTGTAAAAATTACTCAAGCCCCATCGGCACTTCTTCCCCTTTTGGGGACGCCTCAGGCGCTGCGTAATGGCTCCAGCCTCCTTCCTTCCGAAGAGGTGCTGCCTGGGAGGATCCTCCCCCCGGGTGGGTGGGGGGTCTTCAGCTGATATTATTTGATAATTTCCCGAGGAAATGTAATTGATCAGTGTTCCATATATATTTTAATTTATTGATAACTTATTGGTTGTTATTTTAAACAGGGTAAAGTAATATTTATTGAAAACTTATTTATTGTTATTTTAAACAGGGATTTAATATTATAAAGTAATATTTATTGATAACTTATTGATTGTTATTTTAAACAGATATACAGATATTTAAACAAATATTTATTGATAACTTATTGATTGTTATTTTAAACAGGATAAAGTAATATTTATTGATAATTTATTGATTGTTATTTTAAACAGGGATTTAATAATATAAAGTAATATTTATTGATAACTTATTGATTGTTATTTTAAACAGGGTAAAGTAATATTTATTGATAACTTATTGATTGTTATTTTAAACAGGATTTAATATTATAAAGTAATATTTATTGATAACTTATTGATTGTTATTTTAAACAGGGATTTAATATTATAAATTACTGATTCAAATATATATTGTAATTATTTAAATATCCAGATGTATCGGGCGAACTTATAATTAAATTTAAAAAAAAATGTTGCGTAAAGGAGAAAATTATTTTTCATTTTTGAATTCAGCACCCAGAAATATATGAAAAAATCACCCGAAATATGCAAAACAATTATTTCAATGTACATCTGTGCACTGTGAAAATGAAATCCAATGTAAGAAAAGATATTTTTCTTGATAATGGACTTACGGCCATATCACGTAGAAAACACCGGTTCCCGTACGATCCTGGTAAGTACATAGATGGGTGACGCTTGGTAATACTAGGTGCTGTAAGCTTTCATGCCAAGGTAGTGTAACAGAAAACGGCTAGAAATTGGACGTTGAAAAGCTGAATTTCAATTCTTGTTTGGTTCGTTATATTCACTTACGGAAATATCCTTGAGAAAGGTATGAATACACTTCTCTCTCCAGTTATGGGTTAATTAGTAGAACTTATATCAGTAATTCATTATTATCTAAAAAAAAAAAAAAATCTGACAATCTAAAAATATTTCCTGGCTTTAAATAACCTTCAAAATATTGATAAGTCGTAAAAACCAAATCAATAAAAAACTTAGTTAATAGAGTAATTCCTTTTCATATAGCACATTAATATGATTGTTTACACTCAAACAAAACAGAAATTAGATTTTTGCAGTCAACAAGTATATTGATTGACCTATTTCATAACAACAGCTTAAAAAGATCTTCAAGTTTAGATGGTAAGAACCTGTGAAGACGGCGGAACTGCTCCATTGTTTCTCTGTGGAACCCCTTAATGTTGAAGTACGGCTGAGAAAATGAAGGTTCACCGACCGCAGTTTAAGCCAAAACTCAAACAACAGCTGCAACGAGGCACTAACTTAGGTCCCTGAAAAGAAGAAAGGGATAAGAAGCCCAAGAACGACACGGCGAAGTACAATGGAGAAGAGTAGGGAAACAATGGACTGGCGATCAGAGTGTGAGGAGCTACGAGCGGCAGGTGTGGACAAAGCAGAGTGGTGACATTTTGTGGAGGCCTTATGTGTTACGAAGCACCACCAAGAAACACGTAGTTAGCTTTTCCACAATCCACCGAGAGTCGCGCCGAGATTAAGGAGAGCGTTATCCCAAAGTTCACATAGTTTCTCGCTGCAAGTGAGCTTTGTCGTTCTATCTTCTTTTCTTCTTTGCCTAAAAAAAAAAAAATACCAACTCACAGACACAATCGTCTAATATAGAAATTGTCCCTTTCTCGATACCTCGAGATCTTAGTGAAAAATCCAACAAAGAATGATTGTAAACGTTTTGGACAGCTTACGTCATTGTTGGTGATTATTATACCAGCGTTTGTTTTGCTTCTCTGTTTATAATCTGTTCGTCTTTCGAGTAAGCTTCCACGAAACCATAAAAAAAGATCGTACAAAAAGAAATTCTTCAAGTGTCGCATCTCGGTGGGTACACAAGGAATCATCCCTAGACGACTTTGTTTGGGGACCAGCGGCAGTTGTAAGAATAAAACGAACGAAAAATAACCCTACCTGCAACATATACTTTTCACTTGGTATTTGGTGCTAGCGACAATAAGCGGTAAAAATTGCAACCACGGCCAGTAAAAGCATGTGTATATTGGGCTCCCCGACCGAATGCATGGGTGTATTTGTTGTCTTGATCAAGCAGATGGTTATATCTGGGATTATGAATGGGTATAAACAGTGACGGCTCTAGGGTTGCTGGCACCTTGGGCAAGGTGAACTTCGGCGCCCTTACAAGCATTTTTTTTTTAATTTATCAAGTATAAAAACAGAGAATTTAGAATAACGAGTTTATTACAATATAGAATTTAATACAAGCTAAAGAAAACATTCATTATCCAACCTAAAAGATTTTTCTAGCCTTTAGATCAGCAAATCTTTTCATGACACTTTCTATACCTATCTCTTTTAAAAGTTCATTTTCTATTGAAAAAATAGCTAAAGAATTTAATCTGCCTTGAGTCATGGACGTCCGCAAGTATGTTTTTATGAGCTTTAGTTTTAGAAGATCCTAAACACATGACATGGCGGCATGATGGCGCCCTCGGCCTTGATGGTGCTCCAGGCGACCGCCCGAATTGCTAGTACCTTGATCCGGCCCTGGGTATAAGGATACTTTCTCGATTACTACAGTTTGATTCTATTCAACTATATGGTCAACAGTTATTCATCCTGCATATGTTCATAATATGAACTTCTTGCTTCCTCTTTTACGTCAGTTCAACAACCCTCTACCTTGAGTGTCTCTTAGGCCTTGTATTGGGTGAACATTAGTGTAAGAAAAAAATACAACGCTATCTGTGGCCACTTGCTGAATTAGACTGGCAATTGCCTGACATTTAAATTCTTGTTCGTAATTTAGTCCGGATTAAAAGATGTTCAGGATCATCAGTTGCCGGAAAATTGATAACATTTTGTGAGGTTATGGAAAATGGGAGAGTTTCAAGCCGTATATCATTGCTTGTCTGTTATTTTATTGCATTTATTTTTTGAATATACCGTATATACTTGAATACAGTGCGAGTTTTTATGATCAGTATTTTACAGTAAAAATAGCGGGTCGCATTATACACAGGTAATTTTTTGAAGAGGTTAAAAAATCATGCATTTTCGGTAACCGGTTGCACTATACACAGGTAATTTTTTCTGGAGACGTTAAATATCATGCAAAAAATTCAGAGATCGCACTATACATAAAGTCGGCTTATACATGAGTATATACGGTATAAGTTCTGTTTTATTCATTGTGATTGATTATCTCTGCAAAGGTACATGCTAACCGTGGTTCTTATTCTGACACAGTAATCTAATTCACTGAAAGATAAATCGACCCAGCACATCTCCAGAAACTGCAACCGATTTCTCATATTGTTTTGATCAATGCCAATTATACTAAGATTGGTGATCGTAAAAAAACCAATCTCAAAGCCTGGAAGACAGCCAATAAACTGATCGATAATCTACTCTTCAACGATAAGTGTTGGTTATAAATTTATTTCTATTTATTTACACCAGTCAGGAAATGAAAATTTGAAACCATTCAAAATTCTTACCTTGTTATTACGAACTCTTGTCTACAACAAAGCTTTGGCTTGTAATGGAGTTGGAGTCGCTCCTACTAAAACAAAGACTCCAATGATGTGGAAGTGAGGACAAAGTGTGGTGTGTGGTTTGAAAATAGTAATATAGTTGTTGAGAAAGAAGAATATTTATCATTGTGCAAAAAATATCACTTTATTTTTAAGACGAAGTTCAACATTGCAACATATTTACGTGGCAAACCAAAGAGGAAAAATTCAACAAACACAATGTTAGCAAAAAGACGGTTTATTACTGCCACATAAATCGGTTAATATATAGATAAGGTGAAGCAACTCGAATGAACTTATTTCTTAATATTAATATTATCTTAATATTTAATTATTATTATATATTGTCATTTAGTAGTAATTTAGGTCTCCACATGTCCGCCCCCAGTCGTGGACCTCAGTCGCATGGTTTCCAGGCCTGGTATAAGGATCACCTTAGACAGGACCAAAGTAGCATATAAATTAATAATGTTATAAATACATTCAGATAATTTTGTTTTGTTTTTCTGGGATGCTGAATTATCATTATTTACAGTCGGACTAATGTCTTCGTTTTTGTTGTTATTATTGTAAATTTTTGGCTACTGTGTCCTTCTGCCTTTTTAGAGTGTCGGTTGATCCGGGTAGACTTCAGGGAATTTTAAACTGAACTCTTTATTTAATCTACACTGGGTACATTGTTCCCGTTCCGCTGTCCATGTCTATGGATATTTCATCTTGTTCTTATTTCTTACTGTTCAGTTATTGCTAGGGCTGTTACCACTGAGTCTGAGCCTGTACTACATGACCCAGGTAGAATTGAACTCGCAATTATTATGCGAACAAATTCAGATCAGCAGAAATAATTTGTTTCTGACTGGATTGTTATGATAACAGCATAAAGACTTTTTTTTATAAAAGAGTTCACAAATAAGTCAGGGCAGCATGGATATTTTTTGTGATAATATTCACGAACAGAGTCGTATTAGTATAAGAAATGTGGGTTTAGAAAACCCGGATGAAAGTGGGCACAGAAGGCAACTTGCAGAGATGGGCGCATATGGAGTTTAGAATCTTTTTTATAACCGTAGATAGGATCCCAGAGCTAGATCGGCGAAACGAAAACTGATTGCCTTCAGTTCTGACTGGTAGTAGTAACGATACGTTAGTAACTACTTTAAGCAATAGAAATCTGTTTGCGGAGTCTACATTTACTTTTTTTAAAAAATCAGTTTACGCCAAGTAAGGCGATAACGCCACTAAGATGCAAGGGGCTGCTGAAAGTGAAAGAGAAGGAAAAAAACTTTGGAAGGAATCGGAAACCCAGTGATGGCATCCTACCGGTTCGCGCGAACCGATTCTTAAAATAACAAAAGCTTAGCGGTTGTTGGATTATCCGAGAATTTCAATCTGGAAATATCTTAATAAATAAATGTTTTCTATTACATTATCAAAATGGTTTAATTCTTTTTGATACAATAAAGTGATTTGTTTCCATTCTCGGATTGAAAAGAAAATAAGAAGAATAGGTTCCTAAAGATTGTTCCATTCTCGGATTGAAAAGAAAATAAGCAGAATAGGTTCCTAAAGATTGTTCCATTCTCGGATTGAAAAGAAAATAAGCAGAATAGGTTCCTAAAGATTATTCCATTCTCGGATTGAAAAGAAAATAAGCAGAATAGGTTCCATTCTCGGATTGAAAAGATTAGGTTCCATTCTCGGATTGAAAAGAAAATAAGCAGAATAGGTTCCTAAAGATTATTCCATTCTCGGATTGAAAAGAAAATAAGAGAATAGGTTCCTAAAGATTAATTCTCGGATTGAAAAGAAAATAAGAAATAGGTTCCTAAAGATTATTCCATTCTCGGATTGAAAAGAAAAAAAAAAGCAGAATAGGTTCCTAAAGATTATTCCATTCTCGGATTGAAAAAGAAAATAAGCAGAATAGGTTCCTAAAGATTATTCCATTCTCGGATTGAAAAAAATAATCAGAATAGGTTCCTAAAGATTGTTCCATTCTCGGATTGAAAAGAAAATAAGCAGAATAGGTTCCTAAAGATTATTCCATTCTCGGATTGAAAAAGAAAATAAGCAGAATAGGTTCCTAAAGATTGTTCCATTCTCGGATTGAAAAGAAAATAAGCAGAATAGGTTCCTAAAGATTATTCCATTCTCGGATTGAAAAGAAAATAAGCAGAATAGGTTCCTAAAGATTGTTCCATTCTCGGATTGAAAAAGAAAATAAGCAGAATTCAAAGATTGTTCCTTCCTAAAGATTGTTCCATTCTCGGTTGAAAGAAAATAAAGATTATTCCCATTCTCGGATTGAAAAGAAAATAAGCAGAATAGGTTCCTAAAGATTGTTCCATTCTCGGATTGAAAAGAAAATAAGCAGAATAGGTTCCTAAAGATTATTCCATTCTCGGATTGAAAAGAAAATAATCAGAATAGGTTCCTAAAGATTATTCCATTCTCGGATTGAAAAGAAAATAAGATTGTTCAGAATAGGTTCCTCCTAAAGATTGTTCCATTCTCGGATTGAAAAGAAAATAAGCAGAATAGGTTCCTAAAGATTATTCCATTCTCGGATTGAAAAGAAAATAAGCAGAATAGGTTCCTAAAGATTGTTCCATTCTCGGATTGAAAGAAAATAAGCAGAATAGGTTCCTAAAGATTGTTCCATTCTCGGAAAAAAATAAGCAGAATAGGTTCCTAAAGATTGTTCCATTCTCGGATTGAAAAGAAAATAAGCAGAATAGGTTCCTAAAGATTGTTCCATTCTCGGATTGAAAAATAGAAAATAAGGATTGAAAAGAATAGGTTCCAAAGATTATTCCATTCTCGGATTGAAAAGAAAATAAGCAGAATAGGTTCCTAAAGATTGTTCCATTCTCGGATTGAAAAGAAAATAAGCAGAATAGGTTCCTAAAGATTGTTCCATTCTCGGATTGAAAAGAAAATAAGCAGAATAGGTTCCTAAAGATTGTTCCATTCTCGGATTGAAAAAGAAAATAAAAAGATTAGGTTCCATTCTCAGATTGAAAAGAAAATAAGCAGAATAGGTTCCTAAAGATTATTCCATTCTCGGATTGAAAAGAAAATAAGCAGAATAGGTTCCTAAAGATTATTCCATTCTCGGATTGAAAAGAAAATAAGCAGAATAGGTTCCTAAAGATTATTCCATTCTCGGATTGAAAAGAAAATAAGCAGAATAGGTTCCTAAAGATTATTCCATTCTCGGATTGAAAAAGAAAATAAGCAGAATAGGTTCCAAAGATTATTCCATTCTCGGATTGAAAAGAAAATAAGCAGAATAGGTTCCAAAGATTATTCCATTCTCGGATTGAAAGAAAATAAGCAGAATAGGTTCCTAAAGATTGTTCCATTCTCGGATTGAAAAGAAAATAAGCAGAATAGGTTCCTAAAGATTGTTCCATTCTCGGATTGAAAAGAAAAATAAGTTCAGAATAGGTTCCTTCTCGGAAAAAAGATTAGGTTCCAAAGATTATTCCATTCTCAGATTGAAAAGAAAATAAGCAGAATAGGTTCCTAAAGATTATTCCATTCTCATTGAAAAGAAAATAAAGAATAGGTTCCTAAAATTCTCCATTCTCGGATTGAAAGAAAATAAGAGAATAGGTTCCTAAAGATTATTCCATTCTCGGATTGAAAAGAAAATAAGCAGAATAGGTTCCTAAAGATTGTTCCATTCTCGGATTGAAAAAGAAAATAAGCAGAATAGGTTCCTAAAGATTGTTCCATTCTCGGATTGAAAAGAAAATAAGCAGAATAGGTTCCCTAAAGATTATTCCATTCTCGGATTGAAAAGAAAATAAGCAGAATAGGTTCCTAAAGATTGTTCCATTCTCGGATTGAAAAAGAAAATAAGCAGAATAGGTTCCTAAAGATTATTCCATTCTCAGATTGAAAAGAAAATAAGCAGAATAGGTTCCTAAAGATTATTCCATTCTCGGATTGAAAAGAAAAAAAAAAGCAGAATAGGTTCCAAAGATTATTCCATTCTCGGATTGAAAAGAAAATAAGCAATAGGTTCCTAAAAGGTTCCATTCTCGGATTGAAAAAGATTAAGCAGAATAGGTTCCATTCTCGGATTGAAAAGAAAATAAGCAGAATAGGTTCCTAAAGATTATTCCATTCTCGGATTGAAAAGAAAATAAGCAGAATAGGTTCCAAAGATTGTTCCATTCTCGGATTGAAAAGAAAATAAGCAGAATAGGTTCCTAAAGATTGTTCCATTCTCAGATTGAAAAGAAAATAAGCAGAATAGGTTCCTAAAGATTGTTCCATTCTCAGATTGAAAAGAAAATAAGCAGAATAGGTTCCTAAAGATTATTCCCATTCTCGGATTGAAAAGAAAATAAGCAGAATAGGTTCCCTAAAGATTATTCCATTCTCGGATTGAAAAGAAAATAAGCAGAATAGGTTCCTAAAGATTATTCCATTCTCGGATTGAAAAGAAAATAAGCAGAATAGGTTCTAAAGATTATTCCATTCTCGGATTGAAAAGAAAATAAGCAGAATAGGTTCCTAAAGATTATTCCATTCTCGGATTGAAAAGAAAATAAGCAGAATAGGTTCCTAAAGATTGTTCCATTCTCGGATTGAAAAGAAATAAGCAGAATAGGTTCCTAAAGATTGTTCCATTCTCGGATTGAAAAAGAAAATAAGCAGAATAGGTTCCTAAAGATTGTTCCATTCTCAGAATAGGTTGAAAAGAAAAGAAAATAAGCAGAATAGGTTCCTAAAGATTGTTCCATTCTCGGATTGAAAAGAAAATAAGCAGAATAGGTTCCTAAAGATTATTCCATTCTCAGATTGAAAATTGAAAATAATCAGAATAGGTTCCTAAAGATTATTCCATTCTCGGATTGAAAAGAAAATAAGCAGAATAGGTTCCTAAAGATTATTCCATTCTCGGATTGAAAAGAAAATAAGCAGAATAGGTTCCTAAAGATTATTCCATTCTCGGATTGAAAAGAAAATAAGCAGAATAGGTTCCTAAAGATTGTTCCATTCTCGGATTGAAAAGAAAATAAAGCAGAATAGGTTCCTAAAGATTGTTCCATTCTTGAAAAAGAAAATTGAAAGGTTCCATTCTCGGAAAAAGAAAATTAGGTTCCATTCTCATTGAAAGAATAAGCAGAATAGGTTCATTGTTCCTTTCGGATTGAAAAAGAAAATAAGAATAGGTTCCCAAAGATTGTTCCATTCTCGGATTGAAAAAAAATAAGCAGAATAGGTTCCTAAAGATTGTTCCATTCTCGGATTGAAAAGAAAATAAGCAGAATAGGTTCCTAAAGATTATTCCATTCTCGGATTGAAAAGAAAATAAGCAGAATAGGTTCCTAAAGATTATTCCATTCTCGGATTGAAAAGAAAATAAGCAGAATAGGTTCCTAAAGATTATTCCATTCTCGGATTGAAAAGAAAATAAGCAGAATAGGTTCCTAAAGATTATTCCATTCTCTCAGAATAGGTTCCTATTGAAAAGAAAATAAGCAGAATAGGTTCCTAAAGATTATTCCATTCTCAGATTGAAAAGAAAATAAGCAGAATAGGTTCCTAAAGATTGTTCCATTCTCGGATTGAAAAGAAAATAAGCAGAATAGGTTCCTAAAGATTGTTCCATTCTCGGATTGAAAAAATAAATTCAGAATAGGTTCCTAAAGATTGTTCCCATTCTCGGATTGAAAAGAAAATAAGAAATAGGTTCCTAAAGATTGTTCCATTCTCGGATTGAAAAAGAAATAAGCAGAATAGGTTCCTAAAGATTATTCCATTCTCGGATTGAAAAGAAAATAAGCAGAATAGGTTCCTAAAGATTGTTTCCATTCTCGGATTGAAAAGAAAATAAGCAGAATAGGTTCCTAAAGATTGTTCCATTCTCGGATTGAAAAGAAAATAAGCAGGTTCCCAATAGGTCCATTCCTTGAAAGATTAGAATTCCATTCCATTCGGATTGAAAAGAAAATAAGCAGAATAGGTTCCTAAAGATTGTTCCATTCTCGGATTGAAAAGAAAATAAGCAGAATAGGTTCCTAAAGATTGTTCCATTCTCGGATTGAAAAGAAAATAAGCAGAATAGGTTCCTAAAGATTGTTCCATTCTCGGATTGAAAAGAAAATAAGCAGAATAGGTTCCTAAAAGATTGTTCCATTCTCGATTGAAAAGAAAAATAAGCAGAATAGGTTCCTAAAGATTGTTCCATTCTCGGATTGAAAAGAAAATAAGCAGAATAGGTTCCTAAAGATTGATTCTCGGATTCCATTCTCCATTCTCGGATTGAAAAGAAAATAAGCAGAATAGGTTCCTAAAGATTGTTCCATTCTCGGATTGAAAAGAAAATAAGCAGAATAGGTTCCTAAAGATTATTCCATTCTCGGATTGAAAAGAAAATAAGCAGAATAGGTTCCTAAAGATTGTTCCATTCTCGGATTGAAAAGAAAATAAGCAGAATAGGTTCCTAAAGATTGTTCCATTCTCGGATTGAAAAGAAAATAAGCAGAATAGGTTCCTAAAGATTGTTCCATTCTCGATTGAAAAGAAAATAAGCAGAATAGGTTCCTAAAGATTGTTCCATTCTCGGATTGAAAAGAAAATAAGCAGAATAGGTTCCTAAAGATTGTTCCATTCTCGGATTGAAAAAGAAAATAAGCAGAATAGGTTCCTAAAGATTGTTCCATTCTCGATTGAAAAGAAAATAAGCAGAATAGGTTCCTAAAGATTGTTCCATTCTCGGATTGAAAAGAAAATAAGCAGAATAGGTTCCTAAAGATTGTTCCATTCTCGGATTGAAAAGAAAATAAGCAGAATAGGTTCCTAAAGATTGTTCCATTCTCCGGATTGAAAAAAATAAGAAAATAAGATTGTTCCATTCTCGGATTGAAAAGAATAGGTTCCTAAAAAGATTGTTCCATTCTCGGATTGAAAAGAAAATAAGCAGAATAGGTTCCTAAAGATTGTTCCATTCTCGGATTGAAAAGAAAATAAGCAGAATAGGTTCCTAAAGATTGTTCCATTCTCAGATTGAAAAGAAAATAAGCAGAATAGGTTCCTAAAGATTTTCCATTCCATTGAAAAAAAATCAGAATAGGTTCCTAAAGATTGAAAAAAAGAAAATAAGCAGAATAGGTTCCTAAAGATTGTTCCATTCTCGGATTGAAAAGAAAATAAGCAGAATAGGTTCCTAAAGATTGTTCCATTCTCGGATTGAAAAGAAAATAAGCAGAATAGGTTCCTAAAGATTGTTCCATTCTCGGATTGAAAAGAAAATAAGCAGAATAGGTTCCTAAAGATTGTTCCATTCTCGGATTGAAAAAAATAAAATAAGTTCAGAATAGGTTGAAAAGAAAATAAGTAATAGATTGTTCCATTCTCGATTGAAAAGAAAATAAGCAGAATAGGTTCCTAAAAGATTGTTCCATTCTCGGATTGAAAAGAAAATAAGCAGAATAGGTTCCTAAAGATTGTTCCATTCTCGGATTGAAAAGAAAATAAGCAGAATAGGTTCCTAAAGATTGTTCCATTCTCGGATTGAAAAGAAAATAAGCAGAATAGGTTCCCTAAAGATTGTTCCATTCTCGGATTGAAAAGAAAATAAGCAGAATAGGTTCCAAAGATTGTTCCATTCTCGGATTGAAAAGAAAATAATCAGAATAGGTTCCTAAAGATTATTCCATTCTCGGATTGAAAAGAAAATAATCAGAATAGGTTCCAAAGATTATTCCATTCTCGGATTGAAAAGAAAAATAATCAGAATAGGTTCCTAAAGATTGTTCCATTCTCAGATTGAAAAGAAAATAAGCAGAATAGGTTCCTAAAAGATTGTTCCATTCTCGGATTGAAAAGAAAATAAGCAGAATAGGTTCTAAAGATTGTTCCATTTCTCGGATTGAAAGAAAATAAGCAGAATAGGTTCCCAAGATTGTTCCATTCTCGGATTGAAAAGAAAATAAGCAGAATAGGTTCCTAAAGATTGTTCCATTCTCAAAGAAAAGAAAATAAGCAGGGTTCCTAAAGATTGAAAAAAAGAAAATAAGCAGAATAGGTTCCTAAAGATTGTTCCATTCTCGGATTGAAGAAAGAAAATAATCAGAATAGGTTCCTAAAGATTATTCCATTCTCGGATTGAAAAAAAAAGCAGAAAATAAAAGAAAATAATCAGAATAGGTTCCTAAAGATTGTTCCATTCTCGGATTGAAAAAGAAAATAAACAGAATAGGTTCCAAAGATTGTTCCATTCTCGATTGAAAAGAAAATAAGCAGAATAGGTTCCTAAAGATTATTCCATTCTCGGATTGAAAAGAAAATAATTCAAAGAATAGGTTCCAAAAGATTATTCCATTCTCGATTGAAAAGAAAATAAGCAGAATAGGTTCTAAAAGATTATTCCATTCTCGGATTGAAAAGAAAATAAATAAGCAGAATAGGTTCCAAAGATTGTTCCATTCTCGGATTGAAAAGAAAATAAGCAGAATAGGTTCCTAAAGATTATTCCATTCTCAAAGATTGAAAAAGAAAATAAGCAGAATAGGTTCCCTAAAGATTATTCCATTCTCGATTGAAAAGAAAATAAGCAGAATAGGTTCCCATTCTCGGAAAAAGAAATTAGGTTCCATTGTCCATTCGGATTGAAAAGAAAATAAGCAGAATAGGTTCCATAAAGATTATTCCATTCTCGGATTGAAAAGAAAATAAGCAGAATAGGTTCCTAAAGATTGTTCCATTCTCGGATTGAAAAGAAAATAAGCAGAATAGGTTCCTAAAGATTGTTCCATTCTCAGAATGAAAATTCGAAAATAAGCAGAATAGGTTCCTAAAGATTCCTAAAAAGATTGAATTTCCAAAGATCTCAGATTGAAAAGAAAAAAAGCAGAATAAAAGGTTCCTAAAGATTGTTCCATTCTCAGATTGAAAAAAGAAAAGAATAGGTTCCTAAAAGATTGTTCCATTCTCGAATAAGGAATAGGTTCCAAAGATTATTCCATTCTCGGATTGAAAAGAAAATAATCAAGAATAGGTTCCTAAAGATTATTCCATTCTCGGATTGAAAAGAAAATAAGCAGAATAGGTTCCTAAAGATTGTTCCAAAGATTCCATTCTCGATTGAAAAGAAAATAATCAGAATAGGTTCCTAAAGATTATTCCATTCTCAGATTGAAAGAAAATAATCAGAATAGGTTCCTAAAGATTGTTCCATTCTCGGATTGAAAAGAAAATAAGCAGAATAGGTTCTAAAGATTGTTCCATTCTCGGATTGAAAAGAAAATAATCAAGAATAGGTTCCTAAAGATTGTTCCATTCTCGGATTGAAAAAGAAAATAAGCAGAATAGGTTCCTAAAGATTATTCCATTCTCGGATTGAAAAAGAAAATAAGCAGAATAGGTTCCTAAAGATTGTTCCATTCTCGGATTGAAAAGAAAATAATCAGAATAGGTTTCTAAAGATTGTTCCATTCTCGGATTGAAAAGAAAATAAAGATTGTTCAGAATAGGTTCTAAAGATTATTCCATTCTCGGATTGAAAAGAAAATAAGCAGAATAGGTTCCTAAAGATTATTCCATTCTCGGATTGAAAAAGAAAATAAGCAGAATAGGTTCCTAAAAGATTGTTCCATTCTCGGATTGAAAAGAAAATAAAGAATAGGTTCCTAAAGAATTCCAGGTCAGATTGAAAAGAAAATAAGCAGAATAGGGTTCCAAAGATTCCATTTTCGATTGAAAAGAAAATAATCAGAATAGGTTCCTAAAGATTGTTCCATTCTCGGATTGAAAAAGAAAATAAGGAATAGGTTCCTAAAGATTGTTCCATTCTCTGATTGAAAAAAAAATAGAATAGGTTCAAAGAATAGGATTGAAAAGAAAATAAGCTAAAAGATTGTTCCATTCTCGGATTGAAAAGAAAATAAGCAGAATAGGTTCTAAAGATTGTTCCATTCTCGGATTGAAAAGAAAATAAAGCAGAATAGGTTCCTAAAGATTGTTCCATTCTCGGATTGAAAAGAAAATAAGCAGAATAGGTTCCTAAAGATTGTTCCATTCTCGGATTGAAAAAGAAAATAAGCAGAATAGGTTCCTAAAGATTTGTTCCATTCTCAGATTGAAAAGAAAATAAGCAGAATAGGTTCCTAAAGATTACCCATTCTCAGATTGAAAAAGAAAATAAGCAGAATAGGTTCCTAAAGATTATTCCATTCTCGGATTGAAAAGAAAATAAGCAGAATAGGTTCTAAAGATTCTTTGGATTGAAAAGAAAAATAAGGAATTTCTTGTTCCATTCTCGATTGAAAAGAAATAAGCAGAATAGGTTCTAAAGATTGTTCCATTCTCGGATTGAAAAGAAAATAAGCAGAATAGGTTCCTAAAGATTGTTCCATTCTCGGAAAAGAAAAATAAGCAGAAAAAAGATAAGAAAAGAAAATAGGAATAGGTCCTAAAGATTGTTCCATTCTCGGATTGAAAGAAAATAAGCAGAATAGGTTCTAAAGATTGTTCCATTCTCACTTGAAAAGAAAATAAAGAATAGGTTCCTAAAGATTGTTCCATTCTCGGATTGAAAAGAAAATAAGCAGAATAGGTTCCTAAAGATTGTTATTCCATTCTCGGAAAGAAAAGAAAATAAGCAGAATAGGTTCCTAAAGATTGTTCCATTCTCGGATTGAAAAAAGAAAATAATCAGAATAGGTTCCTAAAGATTGTTCCATTCTCGGATTGAAAAAAAATAATCAGAATAGGTTCCTAAAAGATTATTCCATTCTCGGATTGAAAAGAAAATAAGAAGAATAGGTTCCCCAAAGATTATTCCATTCTCAGATTGAAAGAAAATAATCAGAATAGGTTCCTAAAGATTGTTCCATTCTCGGATTGAAAAAAATAAGCAGAATTCAAGGTTCCTAAAAAGAAAATAAGTGTTCCAAGATTCTCAGATTGAAAAAGAAAATAAAGAATAGGTTCCTAAAAGATTGTTCCATTCTCGGATTGAAAAGAAAATAAGCAGAATAGGTTCCTAAAGATTATTCCATTCTCGGATTGAAAAAGAAAAATAAGCAGAATAGGTTCCTAAAGATTATTCCATTCTCTGATTGAAAAGAAAATAAGTAGAATAGGTTCCTAAAGATTGTTCCATTCTCGGATTGAAAAGAAAATAAGCAGAATAGGTTCCTAAAGATTGTTCCATTCTCAGAATAGGTTGAAAAAAGAAAATAAGCAGAATAGGTTCCTAAAAAGATTGAATTCCATTCTCGGATTGAAAAGAAAATAAGCAGAATAGGTTCCTAAAGATTGTTCCATTCTCGGATTGAAAAGAAAAAGCAGAATAGGTTCCTAAAGATTATTCCATTCTCAGATTGAAAAGAAAATAAGCAGAATAGGTTCCAAAAGATTGTTCCATTCTCGGATTGAAAAGAAAATAAGAATAGGTTCAGAATAGGTAGGTTCCTAAAGATTATTCCAAAGAAAAATAAGAATTCTCGGATTGAAAAGAAATAAGCAGAATAGGTTCCTTAAAGATTATTCCATTCTCAGATTGAAAAGAAAATAAGCAGAATAGGTTCCTTGTTCCATTTCGGATTGAAAAGAAAATAAGCAGAATAGGTTCCTAAAGATTGTTCCATTCTCGGATTGAAAAGAAAATAAGCAGAATAGGTTCCTAAAGATTGTTCCATTCTCGGATTGAAAGAAAATAAGCAGAATAGGTTCCTAAAGATTGTTCCATTCTCGGATTGAAAAGAAAATAAGCAGAATAGGTTCTAAAGATTGTTCCATTCTCGGATTGAAAAGAAAAATAAGCAGAATAGGTTCCTAAAGATTATTCCATTCTCGGAAAATTGAAAAGAAAATAAAAGCAGAATAGGTTCCTAAAGATTGTTCCATTCTCGGATTGAAAAGAAAATAAGAATAGGTTCAAGAATAGGTTGAAAAGAAAATAAAGAATATTCCATTCCATTCTCGGATTGAAAAAAAAAATAAGCAGAATAGGTTCCTAAATATTGTTCCATTCTCGATTGAAAAGAAAGAAGAAATAGGTTTCTAAAGATTGTTCCATTCTCGGATTGAAAAGAAAATAAGCAGAATAGGTTCCTAAAGATTATTCCATTCTCGATTGAAAAGAAAATTCCAAAGATTCTCATTCTCGGATTGAAAAGAAAAAATCAGAATAGGTTCCTAAAGATTGTTCCATTCTCGGATTGAAAAGAAAATAAGCAGAATAGGTTCTAAAGATTGTTCCATTCTCGGATTGAAAAGAAAATAAGCAGAATAGGTTCAGAATAGGTAAAGATTGTTCCATTCTCGGATTGAAAAGAAAATAAGCAGAATAGGTTCCAAAGATTGTTCCATTCTCGGATTGAAAAGAAAAATAAGCAGAATAGGTTCCTAAAGATTGTTCCATTCTCGGATTGAAAAGAAAATAAGCAGAATAGGTTCCTAAAGATTGTTTCCATTCCATCGGATTGAAAGAAAATAAGCAGAATAGGTTCCAAGATTATTCCATTCTCGGATTGAAAAGAAATAAGCAGAATAGGTTCAAAAGATTGTTCCATTCTCGGATTGAAAAGAAAAAAAGCAGAATAGGTTCCTAAAGATTATTCCATTCTCGGATTGAAAAAAGAAAATAAGCAGAAAATATTGTTCCATTCTCGGATTGAAAGAAAATAAGGAATAGGTTCAAAGATTGTTCCATTCTCGGATTGAAAAGAAAATAAGCAGAATAGGTTCCTAAAGATTGTTCCATTCTCGATTGAAAAGAAAATAAGCAGAATAGGTTCCTAAAGATTATTCCATTCTCGGATTGAAAAGAAAATAAGAAATAGGTTCCTAAAGATTGTTCCATTCTCGGATTGAAAAGAAAATAAGGAGAATAGGTTCCTAAAGAGAATTCTCGGAAAAGAAAAGAAAATAAGAAAATATTCCATTTCGGATTGAAAAGAAGAATAGGTTCCTAAAGATTATTCCATTCTCGGATTGAAAAGAAAATAAGCAGAATAGGGTTCTAAAGATTGTTCCATTCTCGGATTGAAAAGAAAATAAGCAGAATAGGTTCCTAAAGATTGTTCCATTCTCGGATTGAAAAGAAAATAAAAATAGGAATAGGTTCCTTTGCAAAGATTGTTCCATTCTCGGATTGAAAAGAAAATAAGCAGAATAGGTTCCTAAAGATTATTCCATTCTCAGAAAAGAAAAGAAAATAAGCAGAATAAGTTCTAAAAGATTGTTCCATTCTCGGATTGAAAGAAAATAAGCAGAATAGGTTCCCCAAAGATTATTCCATTCTCAGATTGAAAAGAAAATGAAAGGTTCCTAAGATTCTCGATCATTGAAAAGAAAATAAGCAGAATAGGTTCCTAAAAAGATTGTTCCATTCTCAGATTGAAAAATTGAAATCAGAGAATAGGTTCCTAAAGATTATTCCATTCTCGGATTGAAAAAAAAAATAAGTTAAAAAAAGGATCCTAAAGATTGTTCCATTCTCAGATTGAAAAAAATAAGCAGAATAGGTTCCTAAAGATTGTTCCATTCTCGGATTGAAAAGAAAATAAGCAGAATAGGTTCCTAAAGATTGTTCCATTCTCGGATTGAAAGAAAATAAGCAGAATAGGTTCCTAAAGATTGTTCCATTCTCGGATTGAAAAAAGAAAATAAGCAGAATAGGTTCCTAAAGATTGTTCCATTCTCGGATTGAAAAAGAAAATAAGCAGAATAGGTTCCTAAAGATTGTTCCATTCTCGGATTGAAAAGAAAATAAGCAGAATAGGTTCCTAAAGATTGTTCCATTCTCGGATTGAAAAAAAAAAAAATAAAGCAGAATAAAGAAAGATTATTCCATTCTCGGAAAAGAAAATAAGCAGATTAGGTTCCCAAAAGATTGTTCCATTCTCAGATTGAAAAGAAAATAAGCAGAATAGGTTCCTAAAGATTGTTCCATTCTCCAGATTGAAAAAGAAAATAAGCAAATAGGTTCCTAAAATTGTTCCATTCTCGGATTGAAAAGAAAATAAGCAGAATAGGTTCCTAAAGATTGTTCCATTCTCGGATTGAAAAAGAAAATAAGCAGAATAGGTTCCTAAAGATTATTCCATTCTCCAGATTGAAAAGAAAATAAGCAGAATAGGTTCCAAAGATTGTTCCATTCTCATTGAAAAAATAAAATAAGAAATAGGTTCTAAAGATTGTTAGGTTCCTATTCTCTGATTGAAAAGAAAATAATCAGAATAGGTTCCTAAAGATTATTCCATTCTCGGATTGAAAAGAAAATAAGCAGAATAGGTTCCTAAAGATTGTTCCATTCTCGGATTGAAAAGAAAATAAGCAGAATAGGTTCCTAAAGATTGTTCCATTCTCAGAAAAATTGAAAAGAAAATAAGCAGAATAGGTTCCTAAAGATTGTTCCATTCTCGGATTGAAAAGAAAATAAAATTGAATAGGTTCCTAAAGATTGTTCCATTCTCTCAGATTGAAAGAAAATAAAGCAGAATAGGTTCCTAAAGATTGTTCCATTCTCAGATTGAAAAGAAAATAAGCAGAATAGGTTCCAAAGATTATTCCATTCTCGGATTGAAAAAAATAAGCAGAATAGGTTCCTAAAGATTATTCCATTCTCGGATTGAAAAGAAAATAAGCAGAATAGGTTCCTAAAGATTATTCCATTCTCAGATTGAAAAGAAAATAATCAGAATAGGTTCCTAAAAGATTATTCCATTCTCGGATTGAAAAATAAGAAAATAAGCAGATTAGGTTCCTTAAAGATTATTCCATTCTCGGATTGAAAAAGAAAATAAGCAGAATAGGTTCAAAGATTGTTCCATTCTCAGATTGAAATTATTCCATTCTCGACTGAAAATAAAATACAGAATAGGTTCCAAAGATTATTCCATTCTCGGATTGAAAAGAAAATAATCAGAATAGGTTCCTAAAGATTGTTCCATTCTCAGATTGAAAAGAAAAATAAGCAGAATAGGTTCCTAAAGATTGTTCCATTCTCATTGAAAAGAAAATTGGTTCAAAGATTGTTCCTTTCGGATTGAAAAGAAAATAAGCAGAATAGGTTCCTAAAGATTGTTCCATTCTCTGATTGAAAAGAAAATAAGCAGAATAGGTTCCTAAAGATTGTTCCATTCTCGGATTGAAAAGAAAATAAGCAGAATAGGTTCCCTAAAGATTGTTCCATTCTCGGATTGAAAATTGAAAATAAGCAGAATAGGTTCCTAAAGATTATTCCATTCTTTGAAAAGAAAAGAAAATAATTCCAGAATAGGTTCCTAAAAATAAGATTGTTCCATTCTCGGATTGAAAAGAAAATAAGCAAGAATAGGTTCCCAAAGAAAAGAAAATTGTTCCATTCTCTCGGATTGAAAAGAAAATAAGCAGAATAGGTTCCTAAAATTGTTGTTCCATAGGTCTCAACATTGAAAAAGAAAATAAGCAGAATAGGTTCCCAAAGATTATTCCATTCTCAGTTGAAAAAAAGATTATTCCATTCTCGGATTGAAAAGAAAATAAGCAGAATAGGTTTCTAAAGATTGTTCCATTCTCAGATTGAAAAAGAAAATAAGCAGAATAGGTTCCTAAAGATTATTCCATTCTCAGATTGAAAAGAAAATAAGCAGAATAGGTTCTTTAAAGATTGTTCCATTCTCGGATTGAAAAGAAAAAATAAGCAGAATAGGTTCCTAAAAGATTGTTCCATTCTCGGATTGAAAATTGAAAAGAAATAAGCAGAATAGGTTCCTAAAGATTGTTCCATTTCGATTCAGAATCAAAGATTGAAAAAAGAAAATAAGCAGAATAAAATATTGTTCCATTCTCGGAAAGATTATTCCATTCTCGGATTGAAAAGAAAATAAAGAATAGGTTCCTAAAGATTATTCCATTCTCTCATTGAAAAGAAAATAAGCAGAATAGGTTCCTAAAGATTGTTCCATTCTCGGATTGAAAAGAAAATAAAGCAGAATAGGTTCCTAAAGATTGTTCCATTCCTCGGATTGAAAAGAAAAATAAACAGATTAGGTTCCTAAAGATTATTCCATTCTCAGATTGAAAAGAAAATAAGCAGAATAGGTTCCAAAGATTATTCCATTCTTGAAAGAAAATAAGCAGAATAGGTTCCATTGAAAAAGAAAATAAGCAGAATAGGTTCTAAAAGATTGTTCCATTCTCGGATTGAAAAGAAAATAAGCAGAATAGGTTCCCAAAGATTATTCCATTCTCGGATTGAAAAGAAATAAGAAATAGGTTCCTAAAGATTGTTCCATTCTCGATTGAAAGCAGAGAATAGGTTCCTAAAGATTATTCCATTCTCGGATTGAAAAGAAAATAAGCAGAATAGGTTCCAAAGATTGTTCCATTCCTCGGATTGAAAAAAAAAAATAGGTTCCAACATTGTTCCATTCTCGGATTGAAAAGAAAATAAGCAGGAATAGGGTTCTAAATATTATTCCATTCTCGGATTGAAAAGAAAATAATCAGAATAGGTTCCTAAAGATTATTCATTCTCGGATTGAAAAGAAAATAAGCAGAATAGGTTCCTAAAGATTGATTCTCGGATTGAAAAGAAAATAAGCAGAATAGGTTCCTAAAGATTGTTTCCATTCTCAGATTGAAAAGAAAATAAGCAGAATAGGTTCCTAAAGATTATTCCATTCTCGGATTGAAAAAGAAATAAGCAGAATAGGTTCCTAAAGATTGTTCCATTCTCGGATTGAAAAGAAAATAAGCAGAATAGGTTCCTAAAGATTGTTCAGAATAGGTTCTAAAGATTGTTCCATTCTCGGATTGAAAAGAAAATAAGCAGAATAGGTTCCTAAAGATTGTTCCATTCTCAGATTGAAAAAAGAAAATAAGCAGAATAGGTTCCTAAAGATTGTTCCATTCTCGGATTGAAAAGAAAATAAGAATAGGTTCCTAAAAGATTATTCCATTCTTGGATTGAAAAAGAAAATAAGCAGAATAGGTTCCCAAAGATTATTCCATTCTCAGATTGAAAAGAAAATAAGCAGAATAGGTTCTTAAAGATTGTTCCATTCTCGGATTGAAAAGAAAAAAGAAAAAATAAGCAGAATAGGTTCCTAAAGATTGTTCCATTCTCGGATTGTGAAAAGAGGTTCCAAAGATTAATTCTCGGATTGAAAAGAAAATAATTGAAGGTTCCTAAAAGATTGTTCCATTCTCAGATTGAAAAAAGAAAAGGTAAAGATTGTTCAGAATAGGTTCCTAAAGATTATTCCATTTGTTCCATTCTCCATTCGGATTGAAAAGAAATAAGCAGAATAGGTTCCTAAAGATTGTCCCATTCTCCTAAAGATTGAAAAGAAAAAAATAAGCAGAATAGGTTCCTAAAGATTGTTCCATTCTCGATTGAAAAGAAAATAAGAATAGGTTCCTAAAGATTATTCCATTCTCAGATTGAAAAAATAAGAAAATAAGCAGAATAGGTTCAAAGATTGTTCCATTCTCGGATTGAAAAGAAAATAAGCAGAATAGGTTCCTAAAGATTATTCCATTCTCGGATTGAAAAAAATAAGAAAATAATCAGAATAGGTTTCCTAAAGATTATTCCATTCTCAGATTGAAAGAAAAATAAGCAGAATAGGTTCCTAAAGATTGTTCCATTCTCGGATTGAAAAGAAAATAAGCAGAATAGGTTCCTAAAGATTGTTCCATTCTCGGATTGAAAAAAAATAAGCAGAATAGGTTCCTAAAGATTGTTCCATTCTCAGAATAGGTTCGGATTGAAAAGAAAATAAGCAGAATAGGTTCCTAAAGATTGTTCCATTCTCGGATTGAAAGAAAATTGAAAAGGTTCTAAAGATTGTTCCATTCTCGGATTGAAAAGAAATTACAAATAGGTTCCTAAAGATTTGTTCCATTCTCTCGGATTGAAAAGAAAATAAGCAGAATAGGTTCCAAAGATTATTCCATTCTCGGATTGAAAAGAAAATAAGCAGAATAGGTTCCTAAAGATTGTTCCATTCTCGGATTGAAAAGAAAATAATCAGAATAGGTTCCTAAAGATTGTTCCATTCTCGGATTGAAAAGAAAATAAGCAGAATAGGTTCTAAAGATTATTCCATTCTCAGTTGAAAAAGAAAATAAGCAGAATAGGTTCCTAAGATTGTTCCATTCTCAGATTGAAAAGAAAATAAACAGAATAGGTTCCTAAAAGATTATTCCATTCTCAGATTGAAAAGAAAATAAGCAGAATAGGTTCCCTAAAGATTATTCCATTCTCAGATTGAAAAGAAAAAAATCCAGAATAGGTTCCTAAAGATTGTTCCATTCTCGGATTGAAAAGAAAAATAAGCAGAATAGGTTCCCAAGATTGTTCATTCTCTGATTGAAAAGAAAATAAGCAGAATAGGTTCCTAAAGATTGTTCCATTCTCGGATTGAAAAGAAAATAAGCAGAATGGGTTCCTAAAGATTGTTCCATTCTCCGGATTGAAAAGAAAATAAGCAGAATAGGTTCCTAAAGATTGTTCCTTTCTCAGATTGAAAAGAAAATAAAGCAGAATAGGTTCCTAAAGATTGTTCCATTCTCGGATTGAAAAGAAAAATAAGCAGAATAGGTTCCTAAAGATTATTCCATTCTCGGATTGAAAAAAATAAGCAGAATAGGTTCCAAAGATTGTTCCATTCTCGGATTGAAAGAAAAATAATTGAATAGGTTCCTAAAGATTATTCCATTCTCGGATTGAAAAGAAAATAATAGAATAGGTTCCTAAAGATTATTCCATTCTCGGATTGAAAAGAAAATAAGCAGAATAAGGTTCCCTAAGATTGTTCCATTCTCGGATTGAAAAAAAAATAAGCAGAATAGGTTCCTAAAGATTATTCCATTCTCAGATTGAAAAGAAATAAGAATAGGTTCCAAAGATTTGTTCCATTCTCGGATTGAAAAGAAAATAAGCAGAATAGGTTCCAAAGATTATTCCATTTCGATTGAAAAGAAAATAATCAGAATAGGTTCCTAAAGATTATTCCATTCTCGGATTGAAAGAAAATAAGCAGAATAGGTTCTAAACATTCCATTCTCGGATTGAAAAGAAAATAAGCAGAATAGGTTCCTAAAGATTATTCCATTCTCGGATTGAAAAGAAAATAACAGAATAGGTTCCCAAAGATTGTTCCATTCTCGGATTGAAAAGAAAAATAAGCAGAATAGGTTCTAAAGATTGTTCCATTCTCGGATTGAAAAGAAAATAAACAGAATAGGTTCCAAAGATTGTTCCATTCTCGGATTGAAAAGAAAATAATCAGAATAGGTTCCTAAAGATTGTTCCATTCTCGGATTGAAAAGAAAATAATCAGAATAGGTTCCTAAAAGATTGTTCCATTCTATCGGATTGAAAAGAAAATAAGCAGAATAGGTTCCAAAAGATTGTTCCATTCTCGATTGAAAAAAAAGCAGAATAGGTTCTAAAGATTATTCCATTCTCGGATTGAAAGAAAATAAGCAGAATAGGTTCCCAAAGATTGTTCCATTCTCCCGATTGAAAGAAAATAATCAGAATAGGTTCCTAAAGATTATTCCATTCTCGGATTGAAAAGAAAATAAGCAGAATAGGTTCCTAAAGATTGTTCCATTCTTTTGGATTGAAAAGAAAATAAGCAGAATAGGTTCCTAAAGATTGTTCCATTCTCAGTTGAAAAAGAAAATAATCAGAATAGGTTCCTAAAGATTATTCCATTCTCGGATTGAAAAGAAAATAAGCAGAATAGGTTCTAAAGATTATTCCATTCTTTGATTGAAAAGAAAATAGCAGAATAGGTTCCTAAAGATTGTTCCATTCTCGGATTGAAAAGAAAATAAGCAGAATAGGTTTCCCAAAGATTATTCCATTTTGTTTGAAAAGAAAATAAGCAGAATAGGTTCCTAAAGATTGTTCCATTCTCGGATTGAAAAGAAAATAAGGAGAATAGGTTCCTAAAGATTGTTCCATTCTCGGATTGAAAAAAGAAAATAAGGTTCAGAATAGGTTCCAAAGATTGTTCCATTCTCGGATTGAAAAGAAAATAAGCAGAATAGGTTCCAAAGATTGTTCCATTCTCGGATTGAAAAGAAAATAAGCAGAATAGGTTCCTAAAGATTGTTCCATTCTCGGATTGAAAAGAAAATAAGCAGAATAGGTCCAAAGATTGTTCCATTCTCGGATTGAAAAGAAAATAAGTAGAATAGGTTCCTAAAGATTGTTCCATTCTCGGATTGAAAAGAAAATAAGCAGAATAGGTTCCTAAAGATTGTTCCATTCTCGGATTGAAAAGAAAATAAGCAGAATAGGTTCCTAAAGATTGTTCCATTCTCGGATTGAAAAGAAAATAAGCAGAATAGGTTCCTAAAGATTGTTCCATTCTCGGATTGAAAAGAAAATAAGCAGAATAGGTTCCTAAAGATTGTTCCATTCTCGGATTGAAAAGAAAATAAGCAGAATAGGTTCCTAAAGATTATTCCATTCGGATTGAAAGAAAATAAGCAGAATAGGTTCCTAAAGATTATTCCATTCTCGGATTGAAAAGAAAATAAGCAGAATAGGTTCCTAAAGATTGTTCCATTCTCAGATTGAAAAGAAATAAGCAGAATAGGTTCTTAAAGATTGTTCCATTCTCGGATTGAAAAGAAAATAAGAATAGGTTCCTAAAGATTGTTCCATTTCGGATTGAAAGAAAATAAGCAGAATAGGTTCCTTAAAGATTGTTCCATTTCTCGGATTGAAAAGAAAATAAGCAGAATAGGTTCCTAAAAGATTATTCCATTCTCGGATTGAAAGAAAATAAGCAGAATAGGTCTTTAAAGATTGTTCCATTCTCGGATTGAAAAAAATAATCAGAATAGGTTCCAAAGATTGTTCCATTCTCGGATTGAAAAGAAAATAAGCAGAATAGGTTCCCAAAGATTGTTCCATTCTCGGATTGAAAAAAAATAAGCAGAATAGGTTCCTAAAGATTGTTCCATTCTCGGATTGAAAAGAAAATAATCAGAATAGGTTCCTAAAGATTGTTCCATTCTTTGGATTGAAAAGAAAAATAAGCAGAATAGGTTCCAAAGATTGTTCCATTCTCGATTGAAAAGAAAATAAGCAGAATAGGTTCCCAAAGATTGTTCCATTCTCGGATTGAAAAGAAAATAAGCAGAATAGGTTCCTAAAGATTGTTCCATTCTCGGATTGAAAAGAAAATAAGCAGAATAGGTTCCTAAAGATTGTTCCATTCTCGGAAAAGAAAATAATGAAATAGGTTCCTAAGATTAAATTCTCGGATTGAAAAGAAAATAAGCAGAATAGGTTCCTAAAGATTATTCCATTCTCGGATTGAAAAAAAATAAGCAGAATAGGTTCCTAAAGATTGTTCCATTCTCGGATTGAAAAGAAAATAAGCAGAATAGGTTCCTAAAGATTATTCCATTCTCGGATTGAAAAGAAAATAAAGCAGAATAGGTTCCTAAAGATTGTTCCATTCTCCAGATTGAAAAGAAAATAAGCAGAATAGGTTCCTAAAGATTGTTCCATTCTCGGATTGAAAAAGAAAATAAGCAGAATAGGTTCCTAAAGATTATTCCATTCTCGGATTGAAAAGAAATAAGCAGAATAGGTTCTAAAGATTGTTCCATTCTCGGATTGAAAAGAAAATAAGCAGAATAGGTTCCTAAAGATTGTTCCATTCTCGGATTGAAAAAGAAAATAAGCAGAATAGGGTTCCTAAAAGATTGTTCCATTCTCGGATTGAAAAGAAAAAAGATAATCAGAAAAGGTTCCAAAGATTGTTCCATTCTCGGATTGAAAAGAAAATAAGAATAGGTTCCTAAAGATTGTTCCATTCTCGGATTGAAAAGAAAATAAGCAGAATAGGTTCCAAAGATTATTCCATTCTCGGATTGAAAAGAAAATAAGCAGAATAGGTTCCTAAAGATTATTCCATTCTCGGATTGAAAAAGAAAATAAGCAGAATAGGTTCTAAAGATTGTTCCATTCTCGGATTGAAAAGAAAATAAGCAGAATAGGTTCCTAAAGATTGTTCCATTCTCGGATTGAAAGAAAATAAGCAGAATAGGTTCTAAAGATTGTTCCATTCTCGGATTGAAAAAGAAAATAAGAGAATAGGTTCCTAAAGATTGTTCCATTCTCGGATTGAAAGAAAATAAGCAGAATAGGTTCCTAAAGATTGTTCCATTCTCGGATTGAAAAAGAAAATAAGCAGAATAGGTTCCTAAAGATTGTTCCATTCTCGGATTGAAAAGAAAAAATAAGCAGAATAGGTTCCTAAAGATTGTTCCATTCTCGGATTGAAAAGAAAATAAGCAGAATAGGTTCCTAAAGATTGTTCCATTCTCGGATTGAAAAAAAATAAGCAGAATAGGTTCCTAAAGATTGTTCAGAAAAGAAAATAGGAATAGGTTCTAAAAGATTATTCCATTCTCGGATTGAAAAGAAAATCAGAATAGGTTCCTAAAGATTGTTCCATTCTCGGATTGAAAAGAAAATAAGCAGAATAGGTTCCAAAGATTGTTCCATTCTCGGATTGAAAAGAAAATAAGCAGAATAGGTTCCTAAAGATTGTTCCATTCTCGGATTGAAAAGAAAATAAGCAGAATAGGTTCCAAAGATTGTTCCATTCTCGGATTGAAAGAAAATTGAAAAAAGAAAATAAGCAGAATAGGTTCCTAAGATTGTTCCATTCTCGGATTGAAAGAAAAATAAGCAGAATAGGTTCCAAAGATTATTCCATTCTCAGATTGAAAAAGAAAAATAAGCAGAATAGGTTCCTAAAGATTATTCCATTCTCGGATTGAAAAAGAAAATAAGCAGAATAGGTTCCCAAAGATTGTTCCATTCTCGGATTGAAAAGAAAATAAGCAGAATAGGTTCCTAAAGATTGTTCCATTCTCGGATTGAAAAGAAAATAAGCAGAATAGGTTCCCAAAGATTGTTCCATTCTCGGATTGAAAAGAAAATAAGAAATAGGTTCCAAAGATTGTTCCATTCTCGGATTGAAAAGAAAATAAGCAGAATAGGTTCCAAAAGATTATTCCATTCTCGGATTGAAAAGAAAATAAGCAGAATAGGTTCTAAAAGATTATTCCATTCTCAGATTGAAAAGAAAATAAGCAGAATAGGTTCCTAAAGATTATTCCATTCTCGGATTGAAAAGAAAATAAGCAGAATAGGTTCCAAAGATTATTCCATTCAGAATAGGTTCCTAAAGATTGAAAAGAAAATAAACAGAATAGGTTCCTAAAGATTGTTCCATTCTCGGATTGAAAGAAAATAAGCAGAATAGGTTCCTAAAGATTATTCCATTCTCGATTGAAAAGAAAAATAATCAGAATAGGTTCCCCAAAGATTGTTCCATTCTCCGGATTGAAAAGAAAATAATCAGAATAGGTTCCCCAAAGATTGTTCCATTCTCGATTGAAAAGAAAATAAGCAGAATAGGTTCCTAAGATTGTTCCATTCTCGGATTGAAAAGAAAATAAGCAGAATAGGTTCCTAAAGATTGTTCCATTCTCGGATTGAAAGAAAAATAAGCAGAATAGGTTCCTAAAGATTGTTCCATTCTCAGATTGAAAAAAGAAAATAAGCAGAATAGGTTCCAAAGATTATTCCATTCTCGGATTGAAAAGAAAATAAGCAGAATAGGTTCTAAAAGATTGTTCCTTTCTCGGATTGAAAGAAAATAAGCAGAATAGGTTCCTAAAGATTGTTCCATTCTCGGATTGAAAAAGAAAATAAGCAGAATAGGTTCCTAAAAAGATTGTTCCATTCTCGGATTGAAAGAAAATAAGCAGAATAGGTTCCTAAAGATTGTTCCATTCTCGGATTGAAAAGAAAATAAGCAGAATAGGTTCCCAAAGATTGTTCCATTCTCAGATTGAAAAGAAAATAAGCAGAATAGGTTCCTAAAGATTGTTCCATTCTCCATTGAAAAGAAAATAAGAATAGGTTCCTAAAGATTGTTCCATTCTCGGATTGAAAAGAAAATAAGCAGAATAGGTTCCCAAAAGATTGTTCCATTCTCGGATTGAAAAGAAAATAAGCAGAATAGGTTCCTAAAGATTGTTCCATTCTCGGATTGAAAAGAAAATAAGAAAAAACATTATTCCATTCTCGGATTGAAAAGAAAATAAGCAGAATAGGTTCCTAAAGATTATTCCATTCTCAGTTGAAAAGAAAATAAGCAGAATAGGTTCCTAAAGATTGTTCCATTCTCGGATTGAAAAGAAAATAAGCAGAATAGGTTCCTAAAGATTGTTCCATTCTCGGATTGAAAAGAAAATAAGCAGAATAGGTTCCTAAAGATTGTTCCATTCTCGGATTGAAAAGAAAATAAGCAGAATAGGTTCCTAAAGATTGTTCCATTCTCGGATTGAAAAGAAAATAAGCAGAATAGGTTCCTAAAGGTTGTTCCATTCTCGGATTGAAAATAAAATAAGCAGAATAGGTTCCTAAAGATTGTTCCATTCTCGGATTGAAAAGAAAATAATCAGAATAGGTTCCTAAAGATTATTCCATTCTCGGATTGAAAAGAAAATAAGCAGAATAGGTTCCTCAAAGATTGTTCCATTCTCAGATTGAAAAGAAAATAAGCAGAATAGGTTCCTAAAGATTGTTCCATTCTCAGATTGAAAAAGAAAATAAAGCGAATAGGTTCCAAAAAGATTGTTCCATTCTCGGATTGAAAAGAAAATAAGCAGAATAGGTTCCTAAAGATTGTTCCATTCTCGGATTGAAAAGAAAATAAATACAGAATAGGTTCCTAAAAGATTGTTCCATTCTCGGATTGAAAAGAAAATAAGCAGAATAGGTTCCTAAAGATTATTCCATTCTCAGGATTGAAAAGAAAATAATCAGAATAGGTTCCTAAAGATTGTTCCATTCTCGGATTGAAAAGAAAATAAGCAGAATAGGTTCCTAAAGATTATTCCATTCTCGGATTGAAAAGAAAATAATCAGAATAGGTTCCTAAAGATTATTCCATTCTCGGATTGAAAAGAAAATAAGCAGAATAGGTTCCTAAAGATTGTTCCATTCTCGGATTGAAAAGAAAATAAGCAGAATAGGTTGTTCCATTCTCAAAAAATTAGAATAGGTTCCAAAGTTGTTCCATTCTCGGATTGAAAAGAAAATAAGCAGAATAGGTTCCAAAAGATTGTTCCATTCTCGGATTGAAAAGAAAATAAGCAGAATAGGTTCCTAAAGATTGTTCCATTCTCGGATTGAAAAGAAAATAAGCAGAATAGGTTCCAAAGATTGTTCCATTCTCGGATTGAAAAGAAAATAATCGCAGAATAGGTTCCTAAAGATTATTCCATTCTCGGATTGAAAGTAGAAAATAAGCAGAATAGGTTCCTAAAGATTGTTTCCATTCTCGGATTGAAAAGAAAATAAATGAAAAGTTCAGAATAGGTTCCAAAGATTCTCGGAAAGAAAAATTAGGTTCCAAAGATTGTTCTCGGATTGAAAAGAAAAAATAAGCCAGAATAGGTTCAAATAGGTTGTTCCATTCTCGGATTGAAAAGAAAATAAGCAGAATAGGTTCCTAAAGATTGTTCCATTCTCAGTTGAAAAGAAAATAAGCAGAATAGGGTTCTAAAGATTGTTTCCATTCTCGGATTGAAAAGAAAATAAGCAGAATAGGTTCCTAAAAGATTATTCCATTCTCGGATTGAAAAAAAATAAGCAGAATAGGTTCCTAAAGATTATTCCATTCTCGGATTGAAAAGAAAATAAGCAGAATAGGTTCCTAAAGATTATTCCATTCTCGGATTGAAAAGAAAATAATCAGAATAGGTTCCTAAAGATTGTTCCATTCTCGGATTGAAAAGAAAATAAGCAGAATAGGTTCCAAAAGATTGTTCCATTCTCGGATTGAAAAGAAAATAAGCAGAATAGGTTCCTAAAGATTGTTCCATTCTCGGATTGAAAAGAAAATAAGCAGAATAGGTTCCTAAAGATTGTTCCATTCTCGGATTGAAAGAAAATAAGCAGAATAGGTTCCTAAAGATTGTTCCATTCTCGGATTGAAAAAGAAATAAGCAGAATAGGTTCCTAAAGATTATTCCATTCTCGGATTGAAAAAAAATAAGCAGAATAGGTTCCTAAAGATTATTCCATTCTCGGATTGAAAAAGAAAATAAGCAGAATAGGTTCCTAAAGATTGTTCCATTCTCGGATTGAAAAGAAAATAAGCAGAATAGGTTCCTAAAGATTGTTCCATTCTCGATTGAAAAGAAAATAAGCAGAATAGGTTCCTAAAGATTATTCCATTCTCGGATTGAAAAGAAAATAAGCAGAATAGGTTCCTAAAGATTGTTCCATTCTCAGATTGAAAAGAAAATAAGCAGAATAGGTTCCTAAAGATTGTTCCATTCTCGGATTGAAAAGAAAATAAGCAGAATAGGTTCTAAAGATTGTTCCATTCTCGGATTGAAAAGAAAATAAGCAGAATAGGTTCCTAAAGATTGTTCCATTCTCGGATTGAAAAGAAAAATAAGCAGAATAGGTTCCTAAAGATTGTTCCATTCTCGGATTGAAAAGAAAATAAGCAGAATAGGTTCTAAAGATTATTCCATTCTCGGATTGAAAAGAAAATAAGCAGAATAGGTTCCCTAAAGATTGTTCCATTCTCGGATTGAAAAAAAAATAAGCAGAATAGGTTCTAAAGATTGTTCCATTCTCAGATTGAAAAGAAAATAAGCAGAATAGGTTCCTAAAGATTGTTCCATTCTCGGATTGAAAAGAAAATAAGCAGAATAGGTTCCTAAAGATTGTTCCATTCTCGGATTGAAAAGAAAATAAGCAGAATAGGTTCCTAAAGATTATTCCATTCTCGGATTGAAAAGAAAATAAGCAGAATAGGTTCCTAAAGATTATTCCATTCTCGGATTGAAAAGAAAATAAGCAGATTAGGTTCCGAAAGATTATTCCATTCTCGGATTGAAAAGAAAATAAGCAGAATAGGTTCCTAAAGATTGTTCCATTCTCGGATTGAAAAGAAATAAGCAGAATAGGTTCCCAAAAGATTGTTCTCCATTGAAAAGATTGAAAAGAAAATAAGCAGAATAGGTTCCTAAAGATTGTTCCATTCTCGGATTGAAAGAAAATAAGCAGAATAGGTTCCTAAAGATTGTTCCATTCTCGGATTGAAAAAGAAAATAAGCAGAATAGGTTCCTAAAGATTGTTCCATTCTCGGATTGAAAAGAAAATAAGCAGAATAGGTTCCTAAAGATTGTTCCATTCTCGGATTGAAAAGAAAATAAGGAATAGGTTCCTAAGATTATTCCATTCTCGGATTGAAAATAATAAATAAGTTCAAAATAGGTTCCATAAAAGATTATTCCATTCTCCATTCGATTGAAAAAGAAAATAAGCAGAATAGGTTCCTAAAGATTGTTCCATTCTCGGATTGAAAAGAAAATAAGCAGAATAGGTTCTAAAGAAATTCTCGGATTGAAAATAAAATAAGAAATAGGTTCCTAAAGATTGTTCCATTCTCGGATTGAAAAGAAAATAAGCAGAATAGGTTCCTAAAGATTATTCCATTCTCGGATTGAAAAGAAAATAATCAGAATAGGTTCCTAAAGATTGTTCCATTCTCGGATTGAAAAGAAAATAATCAGAATAGGTTCCTAAAGATTGTTCCATTCTCGGATTGAAAAGAAAATAAGCAGAATAGGTTCCTAAAGATTGTTCCATTCTCGGATTGAAAAGAAAATAAGCAGAATAGGTTCCTAAAGATTATTCCATTCTCGGATTGAAAAGAAAATAAGCAGAATAGGTTCCTAAAAGATTATTCCATTCTCAGATTGAAAAGAAAATAAGTAGAATAGGTTCCTAAAGATTATTCCATTCTCGGATTGAAAAAAGAAAATAAGCAGAATAGGTTCCTAAAGATTGTTCCATTCTCGGATTGAAAAGAAAATAAGCAGAATAGGTTCCTAAAGATTGTTCCATTCTCAGATTGAAAAGAAAATAATCAGAATAGGTTCTAAAGATTGTTCCATTCTCGGATTGAAAAGAAAATAAGCAGAATAGGTTCCTAAAGATTGTCCATTCTCAGATTGAAAAGAAAATAAGCAGAATAGGTTCCTAAAGATTGTTCCATTCTCGGATTGAAAAGAAAATAAGCAGAATAGGTTCCTAAAGATTGTTCCATTCTCGGATTGAAAAGAAAATAAGCAGAATAGGTTCCTAAAGATTATTCCATTCTCGGATTGAAAAGAAAATAAGCAGAATAGGTTCCTAAAGATTGTTCCATTCTCATTGAAAAGAAAATAAGCAGAATAGGTTCCAAAGATTATTCCATTCTCGGATTGAAAAGAAAATAAGCAGAATAGGTTCCTAAATTATTCCATTCTCAGATTGAAAAGAAAAATAAGCAGAATAGGTTCCTAAAGATTGTTCCATTCTCGGATTGAAAAAGAAAATAAGCAGAATAGGTTCCTAAAGATTGTTCCATTCTCAGATTGAAAGAAAATAAGCAGAATAGGTTCCTAAAGATTGTTCCATTCTCGATTGAAAAGAAAATAAGCAGAATAGGTTCCTAAAGATTATTCCATTCTCGGATTGAAAAGAAATAAGCAGAATAGGTTCCTAAAGATTGTTCCATTCTCGGATTGAAAAGAAAATAAGCAGAATAGGTTCCTAAATTGTTCCATTCTCCAGGATTGAAAAGAAAATAAGCAGAATAGGTTCTAAAAGATTGTTCCATTCTCGGATTGAAAAAGAAAATAAGCAGAATAGGTTCCTAAAGATTATTCCATTCTCGGATTGAAAAGAAAATAATCAGAATAGGTTCTAAAAGATTATTCCATTCTCGGATTGAAAAGAAATAATCAGAATAGGTTCCTAAAGATTGTTCCATTCTCGGATTGAAAAGAAAATAAAAGAATAGGTTCCAAAGATTGTTCCATTCTCGGATTGAAAAGAAAATAAGCAGAATAGGTTCCTAAAGATTGTTCCATTCTCGGATTGAAAAGAAAATAAGCAGAATAGGTTCCTAAAGATTGTTCCATTCTCAGTTGAAAAGAAAATAAGCAGAATAGGTTCCTAAAGATTGTTCCATTCTCAGATTGAAAAAAGAAAATAAGCAGAATAGGTTCCTAAAGATTGTTCCATTCTCGGATTGAAAAGAAAATAAGCAGAATAGGTTCCTAAAGATTATTCCATTCTCGGATTGAAAAGAAAATAAGCAGAATAGGTTCCTAAAGATTATTCCATTCTCGGATTGAAAAGAAAATAAGCAGAATAGGTTCCTAAAGATTATTCCATTCTCCAGATTGAAAAGAAAATAATCAGAATAGGTTCCAAAGATTATTCCATTCTCGGATTGAAAAGAAAATAAGCAGAATAGGTTCCTAAAAAGATTGTTCCATTCTCGGATTGAAAAAGAAAATAAGCAGAATAGGTTCCTAAAGATTGTTCCATTCTCGGATTGAAAAGAAAATAAGCAGAATAGGTTCTAAAAGATTGTTCCATTCTCGGATTGAAAAGAAAATAAGCAGAATAGGTTCCTAAAAATATTGTTCCATTCTCGGATTGAAAAGAAAATAAGCAGAATAGGTTCCTAAAGATTATTCCATTCTCAGATTGAAAAGAAAAATCAGAATAGGTTCTAAAGATTGTTCCATTCTCGGAAAAGAAAATAATCAGAATAGGTTCCTAAAGATTATTCCATTCTCGGATTGAAAAGAAAATAATCAGAATAGGTTCCCTAAAGATTATTCCATTCTCGGACTGAAAAGAAAATAAGCAGAATAGGTTCCTAAAGATTATTCCATTCTCAGATTGAAAAGAAAATAATCAGAATAGGTTCCTATAGATTATTCCATTCTCGGATTGAAAAGAAAATAAGCAGAATAGGTTCCTAAAGATTGTTCCATTCTCAGATTGAAAAGAAAATAAGCAGAATAGGTTCCTAAAGATTGTTCCTTTCTCGGATTGAAAAGAAAATAAGCAGAATAGGTTCCTAAAGATTGTTCCATTCTCGGATTGAAAAGAAAATAAGCAGAATAGGTTCCTAAAGATTATTCCATTCTCGGATTGAAAAAAATAAGAAAAGGTAAAGATTGTTCCATTCTCGATTGAAAAGAAAATAAGCAGAATAGGTTCCTAAAGATTATTCCATTCTCGGATTGAAAAGAAAATAATCAGAATAGGTTCCTAAAGATTATTCCATTCTCGGATTGAAAAGAAAATAATCAGAATAGGTTCCTAAAGATTATTCCATTCTCGGATTGAAAAGAAAATAAGCAGAATAGGTTCCTAAAGATTATTCCATTCTCGGATTGAAAAGAAAATAAGCAGAATAGGTTCCTAAAGATTATTCCATTCTCGGATTGAAAAGAAAATAATCAGAATAGGTTCCTAAAGATTGTTCCATTCTCGGATTGAAAAGAAAATAAGCAGAATAGGTTCCTAAAGATTGTTCCATTCTCGGATTGAAAAGAAAATAATCAGAATAGGTTCCTAAAGATTATTCCATTCTCGGATTGAAAAGAAAATAAGCAGAATAGGTTCCTAAAGATTGTTCCATTCTCGGATTGAAAAGAAAATAAGCAGAATAGGTTCCTAAAGATTGTTCCATTCTCGGATTGAAAAGAAAATAAGCAGAATAGGTTCCTAAAGATTGTTCCATTCTCGGATTGAAAAGAAAATAAGCAGAATAGGTTCCTAAAGATTGTTCCATTCTCGGATTGAAAGAAAATAAGCAGAATAGGTTCCTAAAGATTATTCCATTCTCGGATTGAAAAAAAATAAGCAGAATAGGTTCCTAAAGATTGTTCCATTCTCGGATTGAAAAGAAAATAAGCAGAATAGGTTCCTAAAGATTATTCCATTCTCAGGATTGAAAAGAAAATAAGCAGAATAGGTTCCTAAAGATTATTCCATTCTCGGATTGAAAAGAAAATAAGCAGAATAGGTTCCTAAAGATTATTCCATTCTCAGATTGAAAAATAAAATAAATCAGAATAGGTTCCTAAAGATTGTTCCATTCTCAGATTGAAAAGAAAATAAGCAGAATAGGGTTCCTAAAGATTGTTCCATTCTCAGATTGAAAAGAAAATAAAGCAGAATAGGTTCCTGAAGATTGCCATTCTCAGATTGAAAGAAAATAAGCAGAATAGGTTCCTAAAGATTGTTCCATTCTCGGATTGAAAAGAAAATAAGCAGAATAGGTTCCTAAAGATTGTTCCATTCTCAGATTGAAAGAAAATAAGCAGAATAGGTTCCTAAAGATTGTTCCATTCTCCGGATTGAAAGAAAATAAGCAGAATAGGTTCCTAAAAGATTATTCCATTCTCAGATTGAAAAGAAAATAAGCAGAATAGGTTCCTAAAGATTGTTCCATTCTCGGATTGAAAGAAAATAAGCAGAATAGGTTCAAAAGATTGTTCCATTCTCGATTGAAAAGAAAATAAGCAGAATAGGTTCCTAAAGATTGTTCCATTCTCAGATTGAAAAGAAAATAAGCAGAATAGGTTCCTAAAAGATTATTCCATTCTCGGATTGAAAAGAAAAATAAGCAGAATAGGTTCCTAAAAGATTATTCCATTCTCGATTGAAAAGAAAATAAGAATAAAGGTTCCATAAAGATTGTTCCATTCTCTCGGATTGAAAAGAAAATAAGCAGAATAGGTTCCTAAAGATTATTCCATTCTCGGATTGAAAAGAAAATAAGCAGAATAGGTTCCTAAAAGATTGTTCCATTCTCGGATTGAAAAAAATAAGCAGAATAGGTTCCCAAAGATTGTTCCATTCTCCTGATTGAAAAGAAAATAAGCAGAATAGGTTCCTAAAGATTGTTCCATTCTCGGATTGAAAAGAAAAGCAAGAATAGGTTCCTAAAGAATAGGTTTCCTAAAGATTGTTCCATTCTCAGATTGAAAAAAAAAATAAGCAGAATAGGTTCCTAAAGATTGTTCCATTCTCGGATTGAAAAAAATAAGCAAGAATAGGTTCCTAAAGATTGTTCCATTCTCAGATTGAAAAGAAAATTGAATAGGTTCCTAAAGATTGTTCCATTCTCGGATTGAAAAGAAAATAAAAGAAATAGGTTCTTAAAGATTGTTCCATTCTCAGTTGAAAAAGAAAATAAGCAGAATAATTTGTTCCATTCTCAGATTGAAAAGAAAATAAGAGAATAGGTTCCTAAAGATTGTTCCATTCTCGGATTGAAAAAAAATAAGCAGAATAGGTTCCTAAAGATTATTCCATTCTCGATTGAAAAGAAAATAAACAGAATAGGTTCCTAAAGATTGTTCCATTCTCGGATTGAAAAGAAAATAAGCAGAATAGGTTCCTAAAAGATTGTTCCATTCTCGGATTGAAAAGAAAATAAGCAGAATAGGTTCCTAAAGATTGTTCCATTCTCGGATTGAAAAAGAAAATAAGCAGAATAGGTTCCTAAAGATTGTTCCATTCTCGGATTGAAAAGAAAATAAGCAGAATAGGTTCCAAAGATTATTCCATTCTCGGATTGAAAAGAAAATAATCAGAATAGGTTCCTAAAGATTATTCCATTCTCAGATTGAAAAGAAAATAATCAGAATAGGTTCCTAAATTATTCCATTCTCGGATTGAAAAGAAAATAAGCAGAATAGTTCCAAAAGAAGTTTATTCCATTCTTCTCGATTGAAAAGAAAATAAGAATAGGTTCCAAAAGATTAGGTTCTGAAATAAGATTAAAGATTGTTCCATTCTCAGAATTGAAAAGAAAATAAGCAGAATAGGTTCCCAAAGATTGTTCCCATTCTCGGATTGAAAAGAAAATAATCAGAATAGGTTCCCAAAAGATTGTTCAATCTCAGATGAAAAGAAAATAAAAGAAATAGGCAGAATAGGTTCCTAAAGATTGTTCCATTCTCAGATTGAAAAGAAAATAAAGCAGAATAGGTTCCAAAGATTGTTCCATTCTCAGTTGAAAAGAAAATAAGCAGAATAGGTTCCTAAAGATTGTTCCATTCTCATTGAAAAGAAAATAAAGCAGAATAGGTTCCAAAGATTGTTCCATTCTCGGATTGAAAAGAAAATAAATCAGAATAGGTTCCTAAAGATTATTCCATTCTCGGATTGAAAGAAAATAAACAGAATAAGGAATAGGTTCCTAAAGATTGTTCCATTCTCGGATTGAAAAGAAAATAATCAGAATAGGTTTCAAAGATTGTTCCATTCTCGGATTGAAAAGAAAATAATCAGAATAGGTTCCTAAAGATTGTTCCATTCTCGGATTGAAAAGAAAATAAGCAGAATAGGTTCCTAAGATTGTTCCATTCTCATTGAAAAGAAAATAAGCAGAATAGGTTCCTAAAGATTATTCCATTCTCAGATTGAAAAGAAAATAAGCAGAATAGGTTCCTAAAGATTATTCCATTCTCGAAAAGAAAATAATAGAATAGGTTCTAAAGATTGTTCCATTCTTGAAAAGAAAATAAAATCAGAATAGATTGAAAAAGAAAAAAAATGAGAATAGGTTCCTAAAGATTGTTCCATTCTCGGATTGAAAAGAAAATAAGAAATAGGTTCCTAAAAGATTGTTCCATTCTCGGATTGAAAAGAAAATAATCAGAATAGGTTCCTAAAGATTGTTCCATTCTCAGATTGAAAAGAAAATAATCAGAATGGGTTCCTAAAGATTATTCCATTCTCAGATTGAAAAGAAAATAATCAGAATAGGTTCCTAAAGATTATTCCATTCTCAGTTGAAAAGAAAATAATCAGAATAGGTTCTAAAGATTGTTCCATTCTCAGATTGAAAAGAAAATAAGCAGAATAGGTTCCTAAAGATTGTTCCATTCTCGGATTGAAAAGAAAATAAGCAGAATAGGTTCCTAAAGATTGTTCCATTTCTCGGATTGAAAAGAAAATAAGCAGAATAAGTTCTAAAGATTGTTCCATTCTCGGAAAATTGAAAAAAGAAAAAAAGAAAGCAGAATAGGTTCCTAAAGATTGTTCCATTCTCTCCCGATTGAAAAAATAAGCAGAATAGGTTCCTAAAGATTGTTCCATTCTCGATTGAAAAAGAAAATAAGCAATAGGTTCCAAGATTATTCCATTCTCGGATTGAAAGATTGAAAGAAAATAAGTTCTAGAATTCTCAGGTTCAAAGATTCTCTCGGATTGAAAAGAAAATAAGCAGAATAGGTTCCAAAGATTGTTCCATTCTCCAGATTGAAAAGAAAATAATCAGAATAGGTTCCTAAAGATTATTCCATTCTCAGATTGAAAAGAAAATAAGCAGAATAGGTTCCTAAAGATTGTTCCATTCTCGGATTGAAAGAAAATAAGCAGAATAGGTTCTAAAGATTGTTCCATTCTCAGTTGAAAAGAAAATAAGCAGAATAGGTTCCTAAAGATTGTTCCATTCTCAGATTGAAAAGAAAATAAGCAGAATAGGTTCCTAAAAGATTATTCCATTCTCAGATTGAAAAGAAAATAAGCAGAATAGGTTCCTAAAGATTGTTCCATTCTCAGATTGAAAAGAAAATAAGCAGAATAGGTTCCTAAAAGATTGTTCCATTCTCGGATTGAAAAGAAAATAATCAGAATAGGTTCCTAAAGATTGTTCCATTCTCAGATTGAAAAAAATAATCAGAATAGGTTCCTAAAGATTATTCCATTCTCAGATGAAAAAGAAAATAAGCAGAATAGGTTCCCTAAAAGATTATTCCATTCTCGGATTGAAAAGAAAATAAGCAGAATAGGTTTCTAAAAGATTGTTCCATTCTCAGTTGAAAAGAAAATAAGCAGAATAGGTTCCTAAAGATTATTCCATTCTCGGATTGAAAAGAAAATAAGCAGAATAGGTTCCTAAAGATTATTCCATTCTCGGATTGAAAGAAAATAAGCAGAATAGGTTCCTAAAAGATTGTTCCATTCTCAGATTGAAAAGAAAATAATCAGAATAGGTTCCTAAAGATTGTTCCATTCTCAGATTGAAAAGAAAATAAGCAGAATAGGTTCCTAAAGATTGTTCCATTCTCGGATTGAAAAAGAAAATAAGCAGAATAGGTTCCTAAAGATTATTCCATTCTCGGATTGAAAAGAAAATAAGCAGAATAGGTTCCTAAAGATTATTCCATTCTCGGATTGAAAAGAAAATAAGCAGAATAGGTTCCAAAGATTGTTCCATTCTCGGATTGAAAGAAAATAATCAGAATAGGTTCCTAAAGATTGTTCCATTCTCAGATTGAAAAAATCAAATAAGCAGAATAGGTTCCTAAAGATTGTTCCATTCTCAGGATTGAAAAGAAATAAGCAGAATAGGTTCTAAAGATTGTTCCATTCTCAGATTGAAAAGAAAATAAGCAGAATAGGTTCCCTAAAGATTGTTCCATTCTCCGGATTGAAAAAAAATAAGCAGAATAGGTTCCTAAAGATTGTTCCATTCTCGGATTGAAAAGAAAATAATCAGAATAGAATAGGTTCCTAAAAAGATTATTCCATTCTCAGATTGAAAAGAAATAAGCATTAGGTTCCTAAAGATTATTCCATTCTCGGATTGAAAAGAAAATAATCAGAATAGGTTCTAAAAGATTATTCCATTCTCAGATTGAAAAAAAAATAAGCAGAATAGGTTCCTAAGATTATTCCATTCTCAGATTGAAAAAGAAATAAGCAGAATAGGTTCCTAAAGATTGTTCCATTCTCGGATTGAAAAAGAAAATAATCAGAATAGGTTCCTAAAAGATTGTTCCATTCTCAGATTGAAAGAAAATAATCAGAATAGGTTCCTAAAGATTGTTCCATTCTCCAGGATTGAAAAGAAAATAAGCAGAATAGGTTCTAAAGATTGTTCCATTCTCAGATTGAAAAGAAAATAAGCAGAATAGGTTCCTAAAGATTGTTCCATTCTCAGTTGAAAAAGAAATAAGCAGAATAGGTTTCTAAAAGATTGTTCCATTCTCTGATTGAAAAGAAAATAAGCAGAATAGGTTCCTAAAGATTGTTCCATTCTCGGATTGAAAAGAAAATAAGCAGAATAGGTTCCAAAAGATTGTTCCATTCTCAGATTGAAAAGAAAATAAGCAGAATAGGTTCCTAAAGATTATTCCATTCTCAGATTGAAAAGAAAATAAGCAGAATAGGTTCCTAAAGATTGTTCCATTCTCAGATTGAAAAGAAAATAAGCAGAATAGGTTCCTAAAGATTGTTTCCATTCTCGGATTGAAAAGAAAATAAGCAGAATAGGTTCCTAAAGATTGTTCCATTCTCGGATTGAAAAGAAAATAAGCAGAATAGGTTCCTAAGATTATTCCATTCTCAGTTGAAAGAAAATAAGCAGAAATAGGTTCCTAAAGATTATTCCATTCTCAGTTGAAAGAAAATAAGCAGAATAGGTTCCTAAAGATTATTCCATTCTCAGATTGAAAAGAAAATAAGCAGAATAGGTTCCTAAAGATTATTCCATTCTCAGATTGAAAAAGAAAATAATCAGAATAGGTTCTAAAGATTATTCCATTCTCGGATTGAAAAGAAAATAAGCAGAATAGGTTCCTAAAGATTGTTCCATTTCTCGGATTGAAAAGAAAATAAGCAGAATAGGTTCCTAAAAGATTGTTTCCATTCTCGGATTGAAAAGAAAATAAGCAGAATAGGTTCCTAAAGATTATTCCATTCTCGGATTGAAAGAAAATAAGCAGAATAGGTTCCTAAAGATTGTTCCATTCTCAGGATTGAAAAGAAAAATAAGCAGAATAGGTTCCAAAGATTCCATTCTCAGATTGAAAAGAAAATAATCAGAATAGGTTCCTAAAAGATTGTTCCATTCTCCAGATTGAAAAGAAAATAAGCAGAATAGGTTCCTAAAGATTGTTCCATTCTCGGATTGAAAAGAAAATAAGCAGAATAGGTTCCTAAAGATTATTCCATTCTCAGATTGAAAAGAAAATAAGCAGAATAGGTTCCTAAAGATTGTTCCATTCTCGGATTGAAAAGAAAATAAGCAGAATAGGTTCCTAAATATTGTTCCATTCTCAGATTGAAAAGAAAATAAGCAGAATAGGTTCCTAAAGATTGTTCCATTCTCGATTGAAAAAAAAAAATAAGCAGAATAGGTTCCTAAATATTATTCCATTCTCAGATTGAAAAGAAAATAAGCAGAATAGGTTCCTAAAGATTGTTCCATTCTCAGATTGAAAAGAAAATAAGCAGAATAGGTTCCTAAAGATTATTCCATTCTCAGATTGAAAAAGAAAATAAGCAGAATAGGTTCCTAAAGATTGTTCCATTCTCAGATTGAAAAAAATAAGCAGAATAGGTTCCTAAAGATTGTTCCATTCTCAGTTGAAAAGAAAATAAGCAAAATAGGTTCTAAAAGATTGTTCCATTCTCGGATTGAAAAGAAAATAAGCAGAATAGGTTCCTAAAGATTGTTCCATTCTCGGATTGAAAAGAAAATAAGCAGAATAGGTTCCTAAAGATTATTCCATTCTCAGATTGAAAAGAAAATAAGCAGAATAGTTCTAAAGATTATTCCATTCTCGGATTGAAAAAAAAATAAGCAGAATAGGTTCCTAAAGATTATTCCATTCTCAGATTGAAAAGAAAATAAGCAGAATAGGTTTCTAAGATTATTCCATTCTCAGTTGAAAAAAAAATAAGCAGAATAGGTTTCTAAAGATTGTTCCATTCTCAGTTGAAAAGAAAATAAGCAGAATAGGTTCCTAAAAGATTGTTCCATTCTCAGATTGAAAAGAAAATAAGCAGAATAGGTTCCTAAGATTATTCCTTTCTCAGTTGAAAGAAAATAAGCAGAATAGGTTCCTAAAGATTGTTCCATTCTCAGATTGAAAAGAAAATAAGCAGAATAGGTTCCTAAAGATTGTTCCATTCTCGGATTGAAAAAAGAAAATAAGCAGAATAGGTTCCTAAAGATTATTCCATTCTCGGATTGAAAAGAAAATAAGCAGAATAGGTTCCTAAAGATTATTCCATTCTCAGTTGAAAAAAAATAAGCAGAATAGGTTCCTAAAAGATTATTCCATTCTCGGATTGAAAAAGAAAATAAGCAGAATAGGTTCCTAAAGATTGTTCCATTCTCGGATTGAAAAGAAAATAAGCAGAATAGGTTCTAAAGATTAGAATAGGTTCCCTAAAAGTTGTTCCATTCTCGGATTGAAAAAAAATAAGCAGAATAGGTTCCTAAAGATTATTCCATTCTCAGTTGAAAAGAAAATAATCAGAATAGGTTCCTAAAGATTATTCCATTCTCAGATTGAAAAGAAAATAATCAGAATAGGTTCCTAAAGATTATTCCATTCTCAGATTGAAAAGAAAATAAGCAGAATAGGTTCCTAAAGATTGTTCCATTCTCAGATTGAAAAGAAAATAATCAGAATAGGTTCCTAAAGATTGTTCCATTCTCGGATTGAAAAGAAAATAAGCAGAATAGGTTCCTAATTGTTCCATTCTCAATTGAAAAGAAAATAAACAAGAATAGGTTCCAAAGATTGTTCCATTCTCGGATTGAAAGAAAATAAGCAGAATAGGTTCCTAAAGATTGTTCCATTCTCAGATTGAAAAGAAAATAAGCAGAATAGGTTCCTAAAGATTATTCCATTCTCGATTGAAAAGAAAATAAGCAGAATAGGTTCCTAAAGATTGTTCCATTCTCAGATTGAAAGAAAATAATCAGAATAGGTTCCTAAAGATTGTTCCATTCTCGGATTGAAAAGAAAATAAGCAGAATAGGTTCTAAAAGATTGTTCCATTCTCAGATTGAAAGAAAATAAGCAGAATAGGTTCCTAAAGATTATTCCATTCTCCAGATTGAAAAGAAATAAGCAGAATAGGTTCCTAAAAGATTGTTCCATTCTCGGATTGAAAAAAAAAAAGCAGAATAGGTTCCTAAATATTGTTCCATTCTCGGATTGAAAAAGAAAATAAGCAGAATAGGTTCCTAAAGATTATTCCATTCTCAGTTGAAAAAAAATAAGCAGAATAGGTTCCTAAAGATTATTCCATTCTCGGATTGAAAAGAAAATAAGCAGAATAGGTTCCCAAAGATTGTTCCATTCTCGGATTGAAAAGAAAATAAGCAGAATAGGTTCCTAAAGATTATTCCATTCTCGGATTGAAAAGAAAATAAAGCAGAATAGGTTCCTGAGATTGTTCCATTCTCGGATTGAAAAGAAAATAAGCAGAATAGGTTCTAAAGATTGTTCCATTCTCGGATTGAAAAGAAAATAAGCAGAATAGGTTCCTAAAGATTGTTCCATTCTCGGATTGAAAAGAAAATAAGCAGAATAGGTTCCTAAAGATTATTCCATTCTCGGATTGAAAAGAAAATAAAGCAGAATAGGTTCCTAAAAGATTGTTCCATTCTCGGATTGAAAAGAAAATAAGCAGAATAGGTTCCTAAAGATTGTTCCATTCTCAGATTGAAAAGAAAATAAGCAGAATAGGTTCTAAAAGATTATTCCATTCTCGGATTGAAAAAATAAGCAGAATAGGTTCCTAAAGATTGTTCCATTCTCAGATTGAAAAAAAATAAAAAGAATAGGTTCTAAAGATTGTTCCATTCTCGGATTGAAAAGAAAATAAAGGAGAATAGGTTCCAAAAGATTATTCCATTCTCGGATTGAAAAAAATAAGCAGAATAGGTTCCTAAAGATTATTCCATTCTCGGATTGAAAAGAAAATAAGCAGAATAGGTTCCTAAAGATTGTTCCATTCTCGGATTGAAAAGAAAATAAGCAGAATAGGTTCCTAAAAGTTGTTTCCATTCTCGGATTGAAAAGAAAATAAGCAGAATAGGTTCCTAAAGATTGTTCCATTCTCGGATTGAAAAGAAAATAAGCAGAATAGGTTCCTAAAGATTGTTCCATTCTCTGATTGAAAAGAAAATAAGCAGAATAGGTTCTAAAGATTATTCCATTCTCAGATTGAAAAGAAAATAAGCAGAATAGGTTCTAAAAATTGTTCCATTCTCAGATTGAAAAAGAAAATAAGCAGAATAGGTTCCTAAAGATTATTCCATTCTCGGATTGAAAAGAAAATAAGCAGAATAGGTTCCTAAAGATTGTTCAATTCTCGGATTGAAAGAAAATAAGAGAATAGGTTCCTAAAGATTGTTCCATTCTCTGATTGAAAAGAAAATAAGCAGAATAGGTTCCTAAAGATTATTCCATTCTCAGATTGAAAAGAAAATAAGCAGAATAGGTTCCTAAAGATTATTCCATTCTCAGATTGAAAAGAAAATAAGCAGAATAGGTTCCTAAAGATTTTCCATTCTCAGATTGAAAAGAAAATAAGTAGAATAGGTTCCTAAAGATTGTTCCATTCTCCGGATTGAAAGAAAATAAGCAGAATAGGTTCCTAAAGATTATTCCATTCTCAGATTGAAAAGAAAATAAGCAGAATAGGTTCCTAAAGATTGTTCCATTCTCAGATTGAAAAGAAAATAAGCAGAATAGGTTCCCATAAAGATTATTCCATTCTCGGATTGAAAAGAAAATAAGCAGAATAGGTTCCTAAAGATTATTCCATTCTCGGATTGAAAGAAAATAAGCAGAATAGGTTCCTAAAGATTATTCCATTCTCGGATTGAAAAGAAATAAGCAGAATAGGTTCCTAAAGATTGTTCCATTCTCGGATTGAAAAAGAAAATAAGCAGAATAGGTTTCTAAAGATTGTTCCATTCTCGATTGAAAAAGAAAATAAGGAATAGGTTCCTAAAGATGTTCCATTCTCGGATTGAAAAGAAAATAAGCAGAATAGGTTCCTAAAAATTGTTCCATTCTCGGATTGAAAAGAAAATAATCAGAATAGGTTCCTAAAGATTGTTTCCATTCTCGGATTGAAAAGAAAATAATCAGAATAGGTTCCAAAGATTATTCCATTCTCGGATTGAAAAGAAAATAAGCAGAATAGGGTCCTAAAGATTATTCCATTCTCGGATTGAAAAGAAAATAAGAGAATAGGTTCCTAAAGATTGTTCCATTCTCAGATTGAAAAAGAAAATAAGCAGAATAGGTTCCTAAAGATTGTTCCATTCTCAGATTGAAAAGAAAATAATCAGAATAGGTTCCTAAAGATTGTTCCATTCTCGGATTGAAAAGAAAATAATCAGAATAGGTTCCTAAAGATTGTTCCATTCTCGGATTGAAAAGAAATAAGCAGAATAGGTTCCCTAAAGATTATTCCATTCTCAGATTGAAAAGAAAATAAGCAGAATAGGTTCCCTAAAGATTATTCCATTCTCGGATTGAAAAGAAAATAAGCAGAATAGGTTCCAAAGATTATTCCATTCTCTGATTGAAAAGAAAATAATCAGAATAGGTTCCTAAAGATTGTTCCATTCTCAGATTGAAAAGAAAATAAGCAGAATAGGTTCCTAAAGATTGTTCCATTCTCAGATTGAAAAGAAAATAAAGAAGAATAGGTTCTAAAGATTGTTCCATTCTCGGATTGAAAGAAAATAGGAATAGGTTCTAAAGATTGTTCCATTCTCAGATTGAAAGAAAATAAGCAGAATAGGTTCCTAAAGATTATTCCATTCTCAGATTGAAAAGAAAATAAGCAGAATAGGTTCCTAAAGATTATTCCATTCTCGGATTGAAAAGAAAATAAGCAGAATAGGTTCCAAAGATTGTTCCATTCTCGGATTGAAAAGAAAATAAGCAGAATAGGTTCCAAAGATTGTTCCATTCTCGATTGAAAAAGAAAATAAGCAGAATAGGTTCCCAAAGATTGTTCCATTCTCAGATTGAAAAGAAAATAAGCAGAATAGGTTCCTAAAGATTGTTCCATTCTCGGATTGAAAAGAAAATAAGTAGAATAGGTTCCTAAAGATTGTTCCTTTCTCGGATTGAAAAGAAAATAAGCAGAATAGGTTCTTAAAGATTGTTCCATTCTCGGATTGAAAAGAAAATAAAGCAGAATAGGTTCCTAAGATTATTCCATTCTCAGATTGAAAAGAAAAATAAGCAAGAATAGGTTCCTAAACATTATTCCATTCTCAGATTGAAAGAAAATAAGCAGAATAGGTTCAAAGATTATTTCCATTTCTCAGATTGAAAGAAAATAATCAGAATAGGTTCCTAAAGATTGTTCCATTCGGATTGAAAAGAAAATAAGCAGAATAGGTTCCCAAAGATTGTTCCATTCTCGGATTGAAAAGAAAATACAGAATAGGTTCCTAAAGATTGTTCCATTCTCGGATTGAAAAGAAAAATAAGCAGAATAGGTTCTAAAGATTGTTCCATTCTCGGATTGAAAAGAAAATAAGCAGAATAGGTTCCTAAAAGATTGTTCCATTCTCGGATTGAAAAGAAAATAAGCAGAATAGGTTCCTAAAGTTGTTCCATTCTCGATTGAAAAGAAATAAGCAGAATAGGTTCTAAATATTATTCCATTCTCGGATTGAAAAGAAATAACAGAATAGGTTCCTAAAGATTATTCCATTCTCCGGATTGAAAAAGAAATAAGCAGAATAGGTTCCTAAAGATTGTTCCATTCTCGGATTGAAAAGAAAATAATAGGTTCAGAATAGGTTCTCAGTTGAAAGATTGGTTCCTAAGATTCTCGGATTGAAAAGAAATAAGCAGAATAGGTTCTAAAGATTATTCCATTCTCTCGGATTGAAAAGAAATAATCAGAATAGGTTCCTAAAAGATTGTTCAATTCTCGGATTGAAAAGAAAATAAGCAGAATAGGTTCCTAAAGATTATTCCATTCTCAGATTGAAAAGAAAATAAGCAGAATAGGTTCCCAAAGATTGTTCCATTCTCGGATTGAAAAAGAAAATGCAGAAGAATAGGTTCCTAAAGATTATTCCATTCTCAGATTGAAAAGAAAATAGCAGAATAGGTTCCCATTCTCTCTCAAAGATTGTTTCCTAAAGATTTTCCATTCGGATTGAAAAGAAAATAGGCAGAATAGGTTCTAAAGATTATTCATTCTCGGATTGAAAAAAATAAGCGAGAATAGGTTCCTAAAGATTATTTCCATTCTCCAGATTGAAAAAAGAAAATAATCAGAATAGGTTCCTAAAGATTATTCCATTCTCGGATTGAAAAGAAAATTCCTAAAGTTGTTCAGAATAGGTTCCTAAAGATTGTTCCATTCTCGGATTGAAAAGAAAATAAGCAGAATAGGTTCCTAAAGATTGTTCCTTTCTCAGATTGAAAAGAAAATAATCAAGAATAGGTTCCTAAAGATTATTCCATTCTCCGGATTGAAAAGAAAATAAGCAGAATAGGTTCCTAAAGATTATTCCATTCTCGATTGAAAAGAAAATAAGCGAAATAGGTCCTCAACATGTTCCCATTCTCGGATTGAAAAGAAAACAATCAGAATAGGTTCCTAAAAGATTATTCCATTCTCGGATTGAAAAGAAAATAATCAGAATAGGTTCTAAAGATTGTTCCATTCTCGGATTGAAAAGAAAATAGGCAGAATAGGTTCTAAAGATTGTTTCCATTCTCAGATTGAAAAGAAAATAAGCAGAATAGGTTCTAAAGATTGTTCCATTCTCAGATTGAAAAGAAAATAAGCAGAATAGGTTCCTAAAGATTATTCCATTCTCGATTGAAAAGAAAATAAGCAGAATAGGTTCCTAAAGATTGTTCCATTCTACTTGAAAAGAAAATAAGCAGAATAGGTTCCTAAAGATTGTTCCATTCTCAGATTGAAAAAGAAAATAAGCAGAATAGGGTTCCTAAAGATTGTTCAATTGAAAAGAAAATAAGCAGAATAGGTTCCTAAAGATTGTTCCATTCTCGGATTAGAAAAAGAAAATAAGCAGAATAGGTTCCTAAAGATTGTTCCCATTCTCCAGATTGAAAGAAAATAAGCAGAATAGGTTCCTAAAATTGTTCCATTCTCGGATTGAAAAGAAAATAAGCAGAATAGGTTCCCAAAGATTGTTCCATTCTCAGATTGAAAAAAAATAAGCAGAATAGGTTCCTAAAGATTATTCCATTCTCGGATTGAAAAGAAAAATAAGCAGAATAGGTTCTAAAGATTGTTCCATTCTCGGATTGAAAAAAAATAAGCAAATAGGGTTCCTAAAGATTGTTCCCATTCTCAGATTGAAAAGAAAATAAGCAGAATAGGTTCCCTAAAGATTGTTCCATTCTCAATTGAAAAAGAAATTAAGCAGAATAGGTTCCTAAATATTGTTCCATTCTCGGATTGAAAAGAAAATAAGCAGAATAGGTTCTAAAGATTGTTCCATTCTCGGATTGAAAGAAAATAAGCAGAATAGGTTCCTAAAGATTATTCCATTCTCCAGATTGAAAAGAAAATAAGCAGAATAGGTTCCCAAAGATTGTTCCATTCTCAGATTGAAAAGAAAATACAGAATAGGTTCCTAAAGATTATTCCATTCTCCATTGAAAAGAAAATAAGCAGAATAGGTCTTAAAGATTGTTCCATTCTCAGATTGAAAAAAAAATAAGCAGAATAGGTTCCTAAAGATTATTCCATTCTCGGATTGAAAAAAATAATCAGAATAGGTTCCTAAAGATTGTTCCATTCTCGGATTGAAAAGAAATAAGCAGAATAGGTTCCTAAAGATTATTCCATTCTCTGATTGAAAAAAAAAATAAGCAGAATAGGTTCTAAAGATTATTCTCAAAAAGAAATCTCGGTTCCATTGAAAGAAAATAAGCAGAATAGGTTCCTAAAGATTGTTCCATTCTCAGATTGAAAAAAAATAAACAGAATAGGTTCCAAAGTTTGTTCCATTCTCAGATTGAAAAGAAAATAAGCAGAATAGTTCCTAAAGATTATTCCATTCTCGGATTGAAAGAAAAATAAGCAGAATAGGTTCCTAAAGATTATTCCATTCTCGGATTGAAAAACAAAAATAAGTGAATAGGTTTCTTAAAGATTGTTCCATTCTCGGATTGAAAAGAAAATAATCAGAATAGGTTCCTAAAGATTATTCCATTCTCGATTGAAAAGAAAATAAGCAGAATAGGTTCCTAAAGATTATTCCTTTCTCAGATTGAAAAGAAAATAAGCAGAATAGGTTCCTAAAGATTGTTCCATTCTCGATTGAAAAGAAAATAAGCAGAATAGGTTTTACAAAAGATTGTTCCATTCGGATTGAAAAGAAAATAAGCAGAATAGGTTCCAAAGATTGTTCCATTCTCAGTTGAAAAGAAAATAAGCAGAATAGGTTCCTAAAGATTGTTCCATTCTCGGATTGAAAAGAAAAATCAGAATAGGTTCCTAAACATTTTTCCATTCTCAGATTGAAAAGAAAATAAGAATAGGTTCTAAAGATTATTCCATTCTCCAGATTGAAAAGAAAATAATCAGAATAGGGTTCCTAAAGATTATTCCATTCTCGATTGAAAAGAAAATAAGCAGAATAGGTTCCTAAAGATTGTTCATTCTCGGATTGAAAAAGAAAATAAGCAGAATAGGTTCCTAAAGATTGTTCCATTCTCTGATTGAAAAGAAAATAAGCAGAATAGGTTCCTAAAGATTATTTCCATTCTCAGATTGAAAAGAAAATAAGCAGAATAGGTTCCTAAAGATTATTTCCATTCTCAGATTGAAAAGAAAATAAGCAGAATAGTTTCCTAAAGATTGTTCCATTCTCGGATTGAAAAGAAAATAAGCAGAATAGGTTCCTAAAGATTGTTCCATTCTCAGATTGAAAAGAAAATAAGCAGAATAGGTTCCTAAAGATTGTTCCATTCTCTCAGATTGAAAAAGAAAATAATCAGAATAGGTTCCAAAGATTATTCCATTCTCGGATTGAAAAGAAAAATAAGCAGAATAGGTTCCTAAAGATTGTTCCATTCTCAGTTGAAAAAGAAAATAAGCAGAATAGGTTCCTAAAGATTGTTCCATTCTCATTGAAAAAGAAAATAATCAGAATAGGTTCCTAAGATTATTCCATTCTTTTGATTGAAAAGAAAATAAGCAGAATAGGTTCCTAAAAGATTGTTCCATTCTCGGATTGAAAAGAAAATAAGAAGAATAGGTTCCTAAAGATTGTTCATTCTCAGTTGAAAAAAAATAAGCAGAATAGGTTCCTAAAGATTGTTCCATTCTCGGATTGAAAAGAAAATAAGCAGAATAGGTTCCTAAAAGATTGTTCCTTTCTCGGATTGAAAAGAAAATAAGCAGAATAGGTTCCTAAAAGATTGTTCCATTCTCAGTTGAAAAAGAAAATAAGCAGAATAGAATATTGTTCCATTCTCAGTTGAAGAAAATAAATGAGAATAGGTCCATTCCATTCTCGGATTGAAAAGAAAATAAGCAGAATAGGTTCCTAAAGATTATTCCCATTCTCAGTTGAAAAGAAAATAAGCAGAATAGGTTCCCAAAGATTGTTTCCATTCTCGGATTGAAAAGAAAATAAGCAGAATAGGTTCCTAAAGATTATTCCATTCTCGGATTGAAAAGAAAATAAGCAGAATAGGTTCCTAAAGATTGTTCCATTCTCAGATTGAAAAGAAAATAAGCAGAATAGGTTCCTAAATATTGTTCCATTCTCGGATTGAAAAAGAAAATAAGCAGAATAGGTTCCAAAGATTGTTCCACATTCTCAGATTGAAAAGAAAATAAGCAGAATAGGTTCCCAAAGATTGTTCCATTGTCGGATTGAAAGAAAATAAGAATAGGTTCCTAAAGATTGTTCCATTCGATTGAAAAAGAAATAAGCAGAATAGGTTCCTAAAGATTGTTCCATTCTCGGATTGAAAAGAAAATAAGCAGAATAGGTTCTAAAGATTGTTCCATTCTCGGATTGAAAAGAAAATAAGCAGAATAGGTTCCTAAAGATTATTCCATTCTCAGATTGAAAAGAAAATAAGAATAGGTTCCCTAAAGATTGTTCCATTCTCGGATTGAAAAAAAAATAAGCAGAATAGGTTCCTAAAAGATTGTTCCATTCTCGGATTGAAAAGAAAAATAAGCAGAATAGGTTCCTAAAGATTATTCCATTCTCAGATTGAAAAGAAAATAAGCAGAATAGGTTCTAAAGATTATTCCATTCTCAGATTGAAAGAAAATATAAGCAGAATAGGTTCCTAAAGATTATTCCATTCTCAGATTGAAAAAGAAATAAGCAGAATAGGTTCTAAAAGATTGTTCCATTCTCAGATTGAAAAGAAAATAAGCAGAATAGGTTCCTAAAGATTATTCCCATTCTCGGATTGAAAAAGAAAATAAGCAGAATAGGTTCCTAAAGATTGTTCCATTCTCAGATTGAAAAGAAAATAAGCAGAATAGGTTCCAAAGATTGTTCCATTCTCGGATTGAAAGAAAATAAGCAGAATAGGTTCCTAAAGATTGTTCCATTCTCAGATTGAAAAGAAAATAAGCAGAATAGGTTCCTAAAGATTGTTCCATTCTCAAGTTGAAAAGAAAATAAGCAGAATAGGTTCCTAAAGATTATTCCATTCTCAGATTGAAAAGAAAATAAGCAGAATAGGTTCCAAAGATTATTCCATTCTCGGATTGAAAAGAAAATAATCAGAATAGGTTCCTAAAGATTATTCCATTCTCGGATTGAAAAAGAAAATAAGCAGAATAGGTTCCTAAAAGATTATTCCATTCTCGGATTGAAAAGAAAATAAGTAGAATAGGTTCCTAAAGATTATTCCATTCTCGGATTGAAAAGAAAATAAGCAGAATAGGTTCCAAAGATTGTTCTAAAAGATTATCCATTCTCAGATTGAAAAGAAAATAAGCAGAATAGGTTCCTAAAGATTGTTCCATTCTCAGATTGAAAAAGAAAATAAGCAGAATAGGTTCAAAGATTGTTCCATTCTCAGATTGAAAAAAAAAAATAAGCAGAATAGGTTCCTAAAGATTGTTCCATTCTCGGATTGAAAAGAAAATAAGAAATAGTTTCTAAAGATTATTCCATTCTCGGATTGAAAAGAAAATAAGCAGAATAGGTTCAAAGATTATTCCATTCTCGGATTGAAAAATATAAGCAGAATAGGTTCCAAAGATTATTCCATTCTCGATTGAAAAGAAAATAAGCAGAATAGGGTTCCTAAAGATTATTCCATTCTCGGATTGAAAAGAAAATAAGCAGAATAGGTTCCTAAAAGATTATTCCATTCTCAGATTGAAAAAAAAATAAGCAGAATAGGTTCCTAAAGATTTGTTCCATTCTCAAGATTGAAAAGAAAATAATCAGAATAGGTTCCTAAAGATTGTTCCATTCTCAGATTGAAAAGAAAATAAGCAGAATAGGTTCCTAAAGATTGTTCCATTCTCAGATTGAAAAGAAAATAAGCAGAATAGGTTCCTAAAGATTATTCCATTCTCTGATTGAAAAAGAAAAATAATCAGAATAGGTTCTAAAAGATTATTCCATTCTCAGATTGAAAAGAAAATAAGCAGAATAGGTTCCTAAAGATTGTTCCATTCTCAGGATTGAAAAGAAAAATAAGCAGAATAGGTTCCTAAAGATTGTTCCATTCTCGGATTGAAAAGAAAATAAGCAGAATAGGTTCCTAAAGATTGTTCCATTCTCGGATTGAAAAAAAATAAGCAGAATAGGTTCTAAAGATTATTTCCATTCTCTCAGATTGAAAAGAAAATAAGCAGAATAGGTTCCTAAAGATTATTCCATTCTCAGATTGAAAAGAAAATAATCAGAATAGGTTCCTAAAGATTGTTCCATTCTCAATTGAAAAAAAATAAGCAGAATAGGTTCCTAAAGATTGTTCCATTCTCGGATTGAAAGAAAATAAACAGAATAGGTTCCTAAAGATTGTTCCATTCTCAAATTGAAAAAAAATAAGCAGAATAGGTTCTAAAGATTATTCCATTCTCGGATTGAAAAGAAAATAAGCAGAATAGGTTCCTAAAGATTGTTCCCATTCTCGGATTGAAAAGAAAATAAGCAGAATAGGTTCCTAAAGATTATTCCATTCTCGGATTGAAAAGAAAATAAGCAGAATAGGTTCCTAAAGATTATTCCATTCTCAGATTGAAAAAGAAAATAAGCAGAATAGGTTCCTAAAGATTATTCCATTCTCAGATTGAAAAGAAAATAAGCAGAATAGGTTCCTAAAGATTATTCCATTCTCGGATTGAAAAGAAAATAAGCAGAATAGGTTCCTAAATTATTGTTCCATTCTCGGATTGAAAAGAAATAAGCAGAATAGGTTCCTAAAGATTGTTCCATTCTCGGATTGAAAAAGAAAATAAGCAGAATAGGTTCCTAAAGATTGTTCCATTCTCCAGGATTGAAAAGAAAATAAGCAGAATAGGTTCCTAAGATTATTCCATTCTCGGATTGGAAAAAAGAAAATAAGCAGAATAGGTTCCTAAAGATTGTTCCATTCTCCAGATTGAAAAGAAAATAAGCAGAATAGGTTCCTAAAGATTGTTCCATTCTCAGATTGAAAGAAAAGAAAGCAGAATTCCATTCGGATTGAAAAGAAAATCCTAATAGATTATTCCATTCTCCATTGAAAAAGAAAATAAGCAGAATAGGTTCCTAAAAGATTGTTCCATTCTCAGATTGAAAAAAAAATCAGAATAGGTTCCTAAAGATTGTTCCATTCTCGGATTGAAAAGAAAATAAAGCAGAATAGGTTCCTAAAGATTATTCCATTCTCAGATTGAAAAAGAAAATAAGCAGAATAGGTTCCTAAAGATTATTCCATTCTCAGATTGAAAAGAAAATAAGCAGAATAGGTTCCTAAAGATTGTTCCATTCTCGGATTGAAAAGAAAATAATCAGAATAGGTTCCTAAAGATTATTTCCATTCTCGAGTTGAAAAAAAATAAGCAGAATAGGTTCCTAAAGATTGTTCCATTCTCAGATTGAAAAGAAAATAAGCAGAATAGGTTCCTAAAGATTGTTCCATTCTCAGATTGAAAGAAAATAAGCAGAATAGGTTCCTAAAGATTATTCCATTCTCGGATTGAAAAGAAAATAAGCAGAATAGGTTCCTAAAGATTATTCCATTCTCAGTTGAAAGAAAATAAGCAGAATAGGTTCCTAAAAGATTGTTCCATTCTCGGATTGAAAAGAAAATAAGCAGAATAGGTTCCTAAAGATTGTTCCATTCTCGGATTGAAAAGAAAATAAGCAGAATAGGTTCCTAAAAGATTATTCCATTCTCGGATTGAAAAGAAAATAAAGAATAGGTTCCTAAAGATTGTTCCATTCTCGGATTGAAAAGAAAATAAGCAGAATAGGTTCCTAAAAGATTGTTCCATTCTCGGATTGAAAAGAAAATAAGCAGAATAGGTTCCTAAATATTGTTCCATTCTCGGATTGAAAAAAAGAAAATAAGCAGAATAGGTTCCTAAAGATTGTTCCATTCTCATTGAAAAAATAAGCAGAATAGGTTCCTAAAGATTGAAAAAAAGAAAATAAGCAGAATAGGTTCTAAAGATTGTTCCATTCTCGGATTGAAAAAGAAAATAAGCAGAATAGGTTCCTAAAGATTGTTCCATTCTCGGATTGAAAAGAAAATAAGCAGAATAGGTTCCTAAAGATTATTCCATTCTCCACTTGAAAAAGAAAATAAGCAGAATAGGTTCCTAAAGATTGTTCCATTCTCGGATTGAAAAGAAAATAAGCAGAATAGGTTCCCAAAGATTGTTTCATTCTCGGATTGAAAAAGAAAATAAGCAGAATAGGTTCCTAAAGATTGTTCCATTCTCATTGAAAAGAAAATAAGCAGAATAGGTTCCTAAAGATTATTCCATTCTCAGATTGAAAAGAAAATAAGCAGAATAGGTTCCTAAAGATTGTTCCATTCTCAGATTGAAAAGAAAATAAGCAGAATAGGTTCCTAAAGATTGTTCCATTCTCAGATTGAAAAGAAAATAAGCAGAATAGGTTCCTAAAGATTGTTCCATTCTCGGATTGAAAAGAAATAAGCAGAATAGGTTCTAAAGATTGTTCCATTCTCGGATTGAAAAGAAAATAAGCAGAATAGGGTTCCTAAAGATTGTTCCATTCTCAGATTGAAAAGAAAATAAGCAGAATAGGTTCCTAAAGATTGTTCCATTCTCTCATTGAAAAGAAAATAAGCAGAATAGGTTCCTAAAGATTGTTCCATTCTCGGATTGAAAAAGAAAATAAGCAGAATAGGTTCCTAAAGATTGTTCCATTCTCAGATTGAAAAGAAAATAAGCAGAATAGGTTCCTAAAAGATTGTTCCATTCTCGGATTGAAAAGAAAATAAGCAGAATAGGTTCCTAAAGATTGTTCCATTCTCAGATTGAAAAGAAAATAAGCAGAATAGGTTCCTAAAGATTATTCCATTCTCAGATTGAAAGAAAATAAGCAGAATAGGTTCTAAAGATTGTTCCATTCTCAGATTGAAAAGAAAATAATCAGAATAGGTTCCTAAAGATTGATTCTCGATTGAAAAAAAATAAGCAGAATAGGTTCCTGGAAGATTGTTCCATTCTCGGATTGAAAAGAAAATAAGCAGAATAGGTTCCTAAAGATTGTTCCATTCTCAGATTGAAAAAAAAATAAGCAGAATAGGTTCCTAAAGATTGTTCCATTCTCGGATTGAAAAGAAAATAAGCAGAATAGGTTCCTAAAGATTATTCCATTCTCATTCTTGAAAAGAAAATAAGCAGAATAGGTTCCTAAAGATTGTTCCATTCTCGGATTGAAAAGAAAATAAGCAGAATAGGTTCCTAAAGATTGTTCCATTCTCGGATTGAAAAGAAAATAAGCAGAATAGGTTCCTAAAGATTATTCCATTCTCAGATTGAAAAGAAAATAAGCAGAATAGGTTCCTAAAGATTGTTCCATTCTCGGATTGAAAAGAAAATAAGCAGAATAGGTTCCTAAAGATTGTTCCATTCTCGGATTGAAAGAAAATAAGCAGAATAGGTTCCTAAAGATTATTCCATTCTCGGATTGAAAAAGAAAATAAGCAGAATAGGTTCCTAAAGATTGTTCCATTCTCGGATTGAAAAAGAAAATAAGCAGAATAGGTTCCAAAGATTATTCCATTCTCGGATTGAAAAGAAAATAAGCAGAATAGGTTCCTAAAGATTGTTCCATTCTCGGATTGAAAAGAAAATAAGCAGAATAGGTTCCTAAAGATTATTCCATTCTCGGATTGAAAAGAAAATAAGCAGAATAGGTTCCTAAAGATTATTCCATTCTCGGATTGAAAGAAAATAAGCAGAATAGGTTCCTAAAAGATTGTTCCATTCTCAGATTGAAAAGAAAATAAGCAGAATAGGTTCCTAAAGATTGTTCCATTCTCAGATTGAAAAGAAAATAAGCAGAATAGGTTCCTAGCATTGTTCCATTCTCGGATTGAAAAGAAAATAAGCAGAATAGGTTCCTAAAGATTGTTCCATTCTCGGATTGAAAGAAAATAAGCAGAATAGGTTCCCAATAAAAGATTGTTCCATTCTCGGATTGAAAAGAAAATAATCAGAATAGGTTCCTAAAGATTATTCCATTCTCGGATTGAAAAAGAAAATAATCAGAATAGGTTCCTAAAGATTGTTCCATTCTCGGATTGAAAAAGAAAATAAGCAGAATAGGTTCCTAAAGATTGTTCCATTCTCGGATTGAAAAGAAAATAAGCAGAATAGGTTCCTTTCTCGAAAAAGATTGTTCCATTCTCGGATTGAAAAGAAAATAAGCAGAATAGGTTCCAAGATTATTCCATTCTCGGATTGAAAAGAAAATAAGCAGAATAGGTTCCTAAAGATTGTTCCATTCTCGGATTGAAAAGAAAATAAGCAGAATAGGTTCCTAAAGATTATTCCATTCTCGGATTGAAAAGAAAATAAGAATAGGTTCCTAAAGATTATTCCATTCTCGGATTGAAAAGAAAATAAGCAGAATAGGTTCCTAAAGATTATTCCATTCTCGGATTGAAAAGAAAATAAGCAGAATAGGTTCCTAAAGATTGTTCCATTCTCAGATTGAAAAGAAAATAAGCAGAATAGGTTCCTAAAGATTGTTCCATTCTCAGATTGAAAAGAAAATAAAAGATTGTTCAGAATAGGGTTCCTAAAAAAGATTGTTCCATTCTCAGATTGAAAAAAAAAATAAGCAGAATAGGTTCCCAAAGATTGTTCCATTCTCAGATTGAAAAGAAAATAGCAGAATAGGTTCTAAAGATTGTTCCATTCTCAGATTGAAAAGAAAATAAGCAGAATAGGTTCCTAGATTATTTCATTCTCGGATTGAAAAAAAGAAAATAAGCAGAATAGGTTCCTAAAGATTGTTCCATTCTCGGATTGAAAAGAAAATAAGCAGAATAGGTTCCTAAAGATTGTTCCATTCTCAGATTGAAAAGAAAATAAGCAGAATAGGTTCCTAAAGATTGTTCCATTCTCGGATTGAAAAAGAAAATAAGCAGAATAGGTTCCTAAAGATTGTTCCATTCTCGGATTGAAAAGAAAATAAGCAGAATAGGTTCCTAAAGATTGTTCCATTCTCAGATTGAAAAGAAAATAAGATTGTTCCATTCGGATTGAAAAGAATAGGTTCCTAAAGATTGTTCCATTCTCGGATTGAAAAAAAATAAGCAGAATAGGTTCCTAAAGATTGTTCCATTCTCGGATTGAAAAAGAAAATAAGCAGAATAGGTTCCTAAAGATTGTTCCATTCTCGGATTGAAAAGAAAAAATAAGCAGAATAGGTTCCTAAAGATTGTTCCATTCTCGGATTGAAAAGAAAATAAGCAGAATAGGTTCCTAAAGATTGTTCCATTCTCGGATTGAAAAGAAAATAAGCAGAATAGGTCCCTAAAGATTGTTCCATTCTCGGATTGAAAGAAAATAATCAGAATAGGATCCTTAAGATTGTTCCATTCTCGGATTGAAAAGAAAATAAGCAGAATAGGTTCCTAAAGATTGTTCCATTCTCGGATTGAAAAGAAAATAAGCAGAATAGGTTCCTAAAGATTATTCCATTCTCGGATTGAAAAGAAAATAAGCAGAATAGGTTCCTAAAGATTATTCCATTCTCTGATTGAAAAGAAAATAATCAGAATAGGTTCCTAAAGATTATTCCATTCTCGGATTGAAAAGAAAATAATCAGAATAGGTTCCTAAAGATTGTTCCATTCTCGGATTGAAAAGAAAATAAGCAGAATAGGTTCCTAAAGATTGTTCCTTTCTCGGATTGAAATAGGTTCCGGGTTCCTAAAAAAGAAAATAATCAAGATTCTCGGATTGAAAAGAAAATAGGTTCTAAAGATTGTTCCATTCTCGGATTGAAAAGAAAATAATCAGAATAGGTTCCTAAAGATTATTCCATTCTCCGGATTGAAAAAAATAAGCTCCAGAATAGGTTCTAAAAGAAATAAGATAGTTCCATTCTCCATTCTCGGATTGAAAAGAAAATAATCAGAATAGGTTCCTAAAGATTATTCCATTCTCGGATTGAAAAGAAAAGCAGAATAGGTTCCTAAAGATTATTCCATTCTCGATTGAGAAATAATCAGGTTCCTAAAGATTATTCCATTCTCGGATTGAAAGAAAATAAGCAGAATAGGTTCCTAAAGATTGTTCCATTCTCGGATTGAAAAGAAAATAAGCAGAATAGGTTTCTAAAGATTGTTCCATTCTCGGATTGAAAAGAAAATAAGCAGAATAGGTTCTAAAGATTGTTCCATTCTCGGATTGAAAAGAAAATAAGCAGAATAGGTTCCTAAAGATTATTCCATTCTCGGATTGAAAAGAAAATAAGATTGTTCCATTCTCGGATTGAATAGGTTCCCTAAAGATTGTTCCATTCTCGGATTGAAAAAAAAAAAAGCAGAATAGGTTCCTAAAGATTATTCCATTCTCGGATTGAAAAGAAAATAATCAGAATAGGTTCCATAAAAAGATTTATTCCATTGTCCATTCTCGGATTGAAAAGAAAATAACTGAAAATAATTCAGAATAGGTTCCAAAGATTGTTCCATTCTCGGATTGAAAAGAAAATAAGCAGAATAGGTTCCTAAAGATTATTCCATTCTCGGATTGAAAGAAAATAATCAGAATAGGTTCCTAAAGATTATTCCATTCTCGATTGAAAAGAAAATAAGCAGAATAGGTTCCTAAAGATTGTTCCATTTCTCGGATTGAAAAGAAAATAATCAGAATAGGTTCCTAAAGATTATTCCATTCTCTTTTGATTGAAAAAGAAAATAAGCAGAATAGGTTCCCAAATTGATTATTCCATTCTCGGATTGAAAAGAAAATAAGCAGAATAGGTTCTAAAGATTATTCCATTCTCTGATTGAAAAGAAAATAATCAGAATAGGTTCCTAAAGATTATTCCATTCTCAGATTGAAAAGAAAATAATCAGAATAGGTTCCTAAAGATTATTCCATTCTCGGATTGAAAAAAAATAAAATAAGTTCAGAATAGTTCCTAAAGATTGTTCCATTTGTTCTCGGATTGAAAGAAAATAAGCAGAATAGGTTCCTAAAGATTGTTCCATTCTCGGATTGAAAAGAAAAATAAGCAGAATAGGTTCCTAAAAGATTATTCCATTCTCCAGATTGAAAAGAAAATAAGCAGAATAGGTTCCCTAAAGATTCCATTCCAAAAGAAAATAATCAAGATTGAAATTCTCGGATTGAAAATTTTCCATTATTCCAGGATTGAGAATAATCAGTTCCTAAAAGATTATTCCATTCTCGGATTGAAAAGAAAATAAGCAGAATAGGTTCCTAAAGATTGTTCCATTCTCGGATTGAAAAGAAAATAAGCAGAATAGGTTCCTAAAGATTGTTCCATTCTCGGATTGAAAAGAAAATTTCTAAAGATTGTTCCTTTCTCAGAATAAAATACAGTTCCTAAAGATTGTTCCATTCTCGGATTGAAAAGAAAATAAGCAGAATAGGTTCCTAAAGATTATTCCATTCTCAGATTGAAAAGAAAATAAGCAGAATAGGTTCCTAAAAAAATAATCAGATTGTTTCCATTCTCGGATTGAAAAGAAAATAAGCAGAATAGGTTCCTAAAGATTATTCCATTCTCGATTGAAAAGAAAATAAGCAGAATAGGTTCCTAAAGATTGTTATTCCATTCTCGGATTGAAAAGAAAAATAAGCAGAATAGGTTCCCTAAAGATTGTTCCATTCTCCATTCTCGATTGAAAAGAAAATAATCAGAATAGGTTCCAAAGATTGTTCCATTCTCAGATTGAAAAGAAAATAAGCAGAATAGGTTCCTAAAGATTATTTCCCATTCTCAGATTGAAAAGAAAATAAGCAGAATAGGTTCCTTGATAAGATTAGGTTCCATTCTCGGATTGAAAAGAAAATAAGCAGAATAGGTTCCTAAAGATTGTTCCATTCTCGGATTGAAAAGAAAATAATCAGAATAGGTTCTAAAGATTATTCCATTCTCGGATTGAAAAGAAAATAATCAAATAGGTTCCTAAAAAGAAAATTATTCCATTCTCGGATTGAAAAGAAAATAATCAGAATAGGTTCCTAAAAGATTGTTTTTCATTCTCCTAAAGATTGTTCTATTGAAAAAGAAAATAAGCAGAATAGGTTCCTAAATATTGTTCCATTCTCAGATTGAAAAAAAATAAGTAGAATAGGTTCTAAATATTGTTCCATTCTCGGATTGAAAAGAAAATAAGCAGAATGGGTTCTAAAGATTATTCCATTCTCGGATTGAAAAGAAAATAAGCAGAATAGGTTCCTAAAGATTATTCCATTCTCGGATTGAAAAGAAAATAAGCAGAATAGGTTCCTAAAGATTGTTCCATTCTCGGATTGAAAAGAAAATAAGCAGAATAGGTTCTAAAAGATTCTTCCATTCTCAGTTGAAAAGAAATAAGCAAGAATAGGTTCCTAAAGATTGTTCCATTCTCAGATTGAAAAGAAAATAGGCAGAATAGGTTCCTAAAGATTGTTCCATTCTCGATTGAAAAGAAATAAGCAGAATAGGTTCTAAAGATTATTCCATTCTCAGATTGAAAAGAAAATAATCAGAATAGGTTCTAAAGATTATTCCATTCTCCGGATTGAAAAGAAAATAAGCAGAATAGGTTCCTAAAAGATTGTTCCATTCTCGGATTGAAAGAAAAAAAGCCGAATTAGGTTCTAAAGATTGTTCCATTCTCGGATTGAAAAGAAAAAATAATAGGTTCAAAGATTATTCCCATTCTAAAAAAAATTATTCCATTCTCAGATTGAAAAGAAAATAAGCAGAATAGGTTCTAAAAGATTGTTCCATTCTCGGATTGAAAGAAAATAAGCAGAATAGGTTCCTAAAGATTGTTCCATTCTCGGATTGAAAAGAAAATAAGCAGAATAGGTTCCTAAATATTGTTCCATTCTCGGATTGAAAAGAAAATAAGCAGAATAGGTTCCCAAATATTGTTCCATTCTCGGATTGAAAAGAAAATAAGCAGAATAGGTTCCCCATAAAAAGAAAATAAGCAGAATAGGTTAAAGATTCCATTCTCGGATTGAAAAGAAAATAAGCAGAATAGGTTTCCTAAAAAGATTGTTCCATTCTCGGATTGAAAAAGAAAATAAGCAGAATATTGGTTCCTAAAGATTATTATTCCAGAATTTCTCCATTCTCGGATTGAAAAAATAAGCAAAATAAATTGTTCAGATTAAAAGTTCCTAAAGATTATTCCATTCTCAGATTGAAAAAAGGCAAATAAGTTCCTAAAGAATAGGTTCCTAAAGATTATTCCATTCTCCAGATTGAAAAGAAAATAAGCAGAATGGGTTCCTAAAGTTTGTTCCATTCTCAGATTGAAAAGAAAATAAGCAAGAATAGGTTCTAAAGATTGTTCCATTCTCGGATTGAAAAGAAAATAAGCAGAATAGGTTCCATTCTCGGAAAAAGAAATTGTTCCCATTCTCAGATTGAAAAGAAAATAAAGAATAGGTTCTAAAGATTGTTTCCATTCTCGGATTGAAAAGAAAATAAGCAGAATAGGTTCCTAAAGATTATTCCATTCAGTTGAAAAGAAAAAATAAAGAATAGGGTTCCTAAAGATTGTTCCCCGGAAAGAAAAGAAAATAAGTTAGGTCAATTCTCATTGAAAAGAAAAATAAGAAATAGGTTCCTAAAGATTGTTCCATTCTCGGATTGAAAAGAAATAAAGCAGAATAGGTTCCTAAAGATTGATTTTCGGATTCCATTCTCAGATTGAAAAGAAAATAAGCAGAATAGGTTCCTAAAGATTGTTCCATTCTCAGATTGAAGAATATCCTTTCTAGAAAAAGAAAATAGGTTCTAAAGATTGTTCCATTCTCGGATTGAAAAGAAAATAAGCAGAATAGGTTCCTAAAGATTGTTCCATTCTCATTGAAAAGAAAAAGCAAATAGGTTCTAAAGATTTTTCTTCTCGGATTGAAAAGAAAATAATCAGAATCAGGTTCCTAAAGATTATTCCATTCTCCAGATTGAAAAAGAAATAAAAATATAAAAGATTGTTCCATTCTCTCATTGAAAAGAAAATCAGAATAGGTTCCAAAGATTATTCCATTCTCGGATTGAAAAGAAAATAAGCAGAATAGGTTCCTAAAGATTGTTCCATTCTCGGATTGAAAAGAAAATAAGCAGAATAGGTTCCTAAAGATTGTTCCATTCTCGGATTGAAAAAAAATAAGCAGAATAGGTTCTAAAGATTGTTCCATTCTCGGATTGAAAAGAAAATAAGCAGAATAGGTTTAAAGATTATTCCATTCTCGGATTGAAAAGAAAAATAAGCAGAATAGGTTCCTAAAGATTATTCCATTCTCAGAAAATGAAATAGGTTCAAAATAAAAAGAACAGAAATAGGTTCTAAAGATTGTTCCATTCTCGAGTTGAAAAGAAAATAAGCAGAATAGGTTCAAAGATTCCATTGTCGGATTGAAAAGAAAATAAGCAGAATAGGTTCCAAAGATTGTTCCATTCTCAGTTGAAAAGAAAATAAGCAGAATAGGTTCTAAAGATTTATTTCCATTCTCGGATTGAAAAGAAAATAAGCAGAATAGGTTCCTAAAGATTATTCCATTCTCGGATTGAAAAGAAAATAAGCAGAATAGGTTCTAAAAGATTGTTCCATTCTCGGATTGAAAAGAAAATAAAAGCAGAATAGGTTCCTAAAGATTATTCCATTCTCGGATTGAAAAAGAAAATAATCAGAATAGGTTCCAAAGATTGTTCCATTCTCGATTGAAAAGAAAATAAACAGAATAGGTTCCTAAAGATTGTTCCATTCTCGGATTGAAAAGAAAATAATCAGAATAGGTTCCCAAAGATTGTTCCATTCTCGGATTGAAAAGAAAATAAGCAGAATAGGTTCCTAAAGATTGTTCCATTCTCGGATTGAAAAAGAAAATAAGCCCAAAATAGGTTCCATTCTAAAAGATTGGTTCCCTTTCCAGTTAATTGAAAAGAAAATAAACAGAATAGGTTCCTAAAGATTGTTCCATTCTCGGATTGAAAAGAAAATAAGCAAGAATAGGTTCTAAAAGATTGTTCCATTCTCGGATTGAAAAGAAAATAAGCAGAATAGGTTCCTAAAGATTATTCCATTCTCGGATTGAAAAGAAAATAAGCAGAATAGGTTCCTAAAGATTGTTCCATTCTCGGATTGAAAAAGAAAATAAGCAGAATAGGTTCCCAAAGATTATTCCATTCTCGGATTGAAAAAAGAAAAATAAGCAGAATAGGTTCCTAAAGATTGTTCCTTTCTCAGAATTGAAATTGAAAGAAAATAAGCAGAATAGGTTCCCTAAAGATTGTTTCCATTCTCAGATTGAAAAGAAAATAAGCAGAATAGGTTCCTAAAGTTGTTCCATTCTCGGATTGAAAAGAAAATAAGCAGAATAGGTTCCTAAAGATTGTTCCATTCTCGGATTGAAAAGAAAATAAGCAGAATAGGTTCCTAAAGATTCCATTCTCGGATTGAAAAGAAAATAAACAAATAGGTTCCTAAAGATTGTTCCATTCTCGGATTGAAAAGAAAATAAGTAGAATAGGTTCCTAAAGATTATTCCATTCTCAAGATTGAAAATTATTCCATTCTTACTGAAAATAATCAGAATAGGTTCTCAAAGATTATTCCATTCTCGGATTGAAAAGAAAATAAGCAGAATAGGTTCCTAAAGATTATTTCCATTCTCGGATTGAAAAGAAAATAAGCAGAATAGGTTCCTAAAGATTATTCCATTCTCGATTGAAAAGAAAATAAGCAGAATAGGTTCTAAAGATTGTTCCATTCTTGAAAAGAAAATAAGAATAGGTTTCTAAGGATTGTTCCATTCGGATTGAAAAGAAAATAAGCAGAATAGGTTCTAAGACTGTTTCATTCTCGGATTGAAAAGAAAATAAGCAGAATAGGTTCCTAAAGATTGTTCCATTCTCGGATTGAAAAGAAAAATAAGCCTAAAGATTGTTCCAGGATTGAAAAGAAAAGCAGAATAGGTTCAAAGATTGTTCCATTCTCAGATTGAAAAGAAAATATAGGTTCCCAAAGATATTTCCATTGTCGATTGAAAAGAAAATTCCTAAAGATTATTCCATTCTCTGATTGAAAAGAATATAAGCAGAATAGGTTCCTAAAGATTGTTTACATTCTCGGATTGAAAGAAAAAAATCAGAATAGCCTAAAGATTCCATTCTCGGATTCCTAAAAGATTGTTTCCATTCTCAGTTGAAAAGAAAATAAGCAGAATAGGTTCCAAAAAGATTATTCCATTCGGATTGAAAAGAAAATAATCAGAATAGGTTCCTAAAAGATTATTCCATTCTCGGATTGAAAGAAAATAAGCAGAATAGGTTCCAAAGATTAAAAAAGAAAATAATGAATCCCAAAGATTCTCGGATTGAAAAGAAAAATAAGCAGAATAGGTTCTAAAAGATTGTTCCATTCTCGGATTGAAAAGAAAATAAGCAGAATAGGTTCCTAATGATTGTTCCATTCTCGGATTGAAAAGAAAAATAAGCAGAATAGATTCCTAAAGATTGTTCCATTCTCAGAAAATTGAAAAAGAAAATTGAAAAGCAGAAATAGGTTCCTAAAGATTATTCCATTCTCGGATTGAAAAAGAAATAATCAGAATAGGTTCAAAGAGAATAGGTTCCTAAAGATTGTTTGAAAAGAGGCTTAGGTTCCAAAGATTGTTCCTTTTGATTGAAAAAATAAATAAGAAATAGGTTCCTAAAGATTGTTCCATTCTCGGATTGAAAAGAAAATAAGCAGAATAGGTTTCTTAAAGATTGTTCCATTCTCGGATTGAAAAGAAAATAAGAATAGAAAGATTGTTCCTAAAAAAGAAAATTGTTCCAAAGATTATTCCATTCTCGGATTGAAAAGAAAATAAGCAGAATAGGTTCTAAAGATTGTTCCATTCTCCGATTGAAAAAGAAAATAAGCAGAATAGGTTCCCAAAGATTGTTTTCCAAAGATTCTCAGATTGAAAAGAAAAATAAGCAGAATAGGTTCCTAAATGATTGTTCTATTCTCGGATTGAAAAGAAAATAAGCAGAATAGGGTTCCTAAAGATTGTTTCATTCTCGGATTGAAAGAAAATAAGCAGAATAGGTTCCTAAAGATTGTTCCATTTTGAAAAGAAAATCAGAATAGGTTCCAAAAGATTAATCCATTCTCGGATTAAATACATGGAATAGGTTCCTAAAGATTGTTCCATTCTCAGATTGAAAAGAAAATAAGCAGAATAGGTTCCTAAAGATTATTCCATTCTCGGATTGAAAAAGAAAATAATCAGAATAGGTTCTAAAGATTATTCCATTCTCGATTGAAAAGAAAATTGAAAGGTTCAAAGAAATTCTCGGATTGAAAAGAAATAAGCAGAATAGGTTCCTAAAAAGAAAATTAGGTTCCATTCTGGATTGAAAAGAAAATAATCAGAATAGGTTCCTAAAGATTGTTCCATTCTCGGATTGAAAATAAGAATAGGTTCAGAATGGAAGTTCCTAAAGATTGTTCCATTCTCGGATTGAAAAGAAAATAAGCAGAATAGGTTCTAAAGATTGTTCCATTCTCGGATTGAAAAGAAAATAAATCAGAATAGGTTCTAAAGATTGTTCCATTCTCGATTGAAAAAGAAAATAAATCAGAATAGGTTCCTAAAGATTATTTCCATTCTCAGATTGAAAAGAAAATAAGAAGAATAGGTTCCTAAAGATTATTTCCATTCTCAGTTGAAAAGAAAAATAATCAGAATAGGTTCCTAAAGATTGTTCCATTCTCAGATTGAAAGAAAATAAGGAGAATAGGTTCCTAAAGATTGTTCCATTCTCAGATTGAAAAGAAAATAATCAGAATAGGTTCCTAAAGATTATTCCATTCTCAGATTGAAAAAAGAAAATAAGCAGAATAGGTTCCTAAAGATTGTTTCCATTCTCAGATTGAAAAGAAAATAAGCAGAATAGGTTCCTAAAGATTGTTCCATTCTCAGATTGAAAAAGAAAAATAAATAGGGTTCAGAATATTGTTCCATTCTCGGATAAAGATTTATTTCCATTCCATTGTCGATTGAAAAGAAAATAAGCAGAATAGGTTCCTAAAGATTATTCCATTCTCAGATTGAAAAGAAAATAAGCAGAATAGGTTCCTAAAGATTATTCCCATTCTCGGATTGAAAAGAAAATAATCAGAATAGGTTCCTAAAGATTGTTCCATTCTCGGATTGAAAAAGAAAATAAGCAGAATAGGTTCTAAAGATTGTTCCATTCTCAGAAAATTGAAAGATTGTTCCAAAAAGAAAATAAGCAGAATAGGTTCCTAAAGATTGTTCCATTCTCAGTTGAAAGAAAATAAGCAAGAATAGGTTCCTAAAGATTATTCCATTCTCAGATTGAAAAGAAATAAGCAGAATAGGTTCCTAAAGATTGTTCCATTCTCGGATTGAAAAGAAAATAAGAGAATAGGTTCCTAAAGATTATTCCATTCTCAGATTGAAAAGAAAATAAGCAGAATAGGTTCCTAAAGATTGTTCATTCTCAGATTGAAAAAGAAAATAAGCAGAATAGGTTCCAAAGATTGTTCAATAAAAAGAAAATAAGCAGAATTCCATTCTTTGAAAAGAAAATAAGCAGAATAGGTTCCTAAAGATTGTTCCATTCTCGGATTGAAAAGAAAATAAGCAGAATAGGTTCCTAAAAGATTGTTCCATTCTCGGATTGAAATAGAAAATAATAAAGAAAATAAGCAGAATAGGTTCCTAAAGATTGTTCCATTCTCGGATTGAAAAAAAATAAGCAGAATAGGTTCCTAAAGATTATTCCATTCTCAGATTGAAAAGAAAATAATCAGAATAGGTTCCTAAAGATTATCCATTCTCGGATTGAAAAGAAAATAAGCGAATAGGTTCCTAAAAGATTATTCCATTCTCGGATTGAAAAAGAAAATAATCAGAATAGGTTCAAATTATTCCATTCGGATTGAAAGAAAAATAAGCAGAATAGTTCCGTAAAGATTCTCAGATTGAAAAAGAAAATAAGCAGAATAGGTTCTAAAGATTGTTCCCATTCTCCATCTTTGGGATTGAAAAGAAAATAAGCAGAATAGGTTCCTAAAGATTGTTCCATTCTCGGATTGAAAGAAAATAAGCAGAATAGGTTCCTAAAAGATTGTTCCATTCTCAGATTGAAAGAAAATAAGCAGAATAGGTTCCTAAAGATTATTCCATTCTCGGATTGAAAAGAAAATAAATAGGTTCAGAATGGGTTCTAAAACATTATTCCATTCTCGGATTGAAAAGAAAATAAGCAGAATAGGTTCTAAAGATTATTTCATTCTCAGTTGAAAAGAAAATAATCAGAATAGGTTCAAAGATTATTCCATTCTCACGGAAAAGAAAATAAGCAGAATAGGTTCCTAAAGATTGTTTCATTCTCGGATTGAAAAGAAAATAAGCAGAATAGGTTCTAAAGATTGTTCCATTCTCGGATTGAAAAGAAAATAAGCAGAATAGGTTCCTAAGATTGTTCCATTCTCGGATTGAAAAGAAAATAAGCAGAATAGGTTCCTAAAGATTGTTTCCATTCTCGGATTGAAAAGAAAATAAGGTTCAGAATTGAAAAAGAAAAATAATCAGGTTCCAAAGATTGTTCCAAAAAGATTATTCCATTCTCAGATTGAAAAAGAAAAATAAAGATTACCAGAATAGGTTCCTAAAGATTATTCCATTCTCGGATTGAAAAGAAAAATAAGCAGAATAGGTTCCTAAAGATTATTCCATTCTCGGATTGAAAAGTTCCTAAAATTCTCGGATAAAGAGTTAATCAGAATAGGTTCCTAAAGATTATTCCATTCTCAGATTGAAAAGAAAATAAGCAGAATAGGTTCCTAAAGATTGTTTCCATAGGTTCCTAAAGATTGTTCCATTTCTCGAAAAAAAAAATAAGCAGAATAGGTTCCTTATTGAAAGAAATAAGCAAGGTTCCAAAGATTGTTCCATTCTCGATTGAAAAGAAAATAAGCAGAATAGGTTCCTAAAAGATTATTCCATTCTCGGATTGAAAGAAAATAAGCAGAATAGGTTCCTAAAGATTGTTCCATTCTCGGATTGAAAAGAAAAATACAGAATAGGTTCCTAAAGATTGTTCCATTCTCAGATTGAAAAAAAATAATCAGAATAGGTTCTAAAAGATTATTCCATTCTTTATTGAAAAGAAAATAAGTAAGAATAGGTTCCTAAAGATTATTCCATTCTCGGATTGAAAAGAAAATAATCAGAATAGGTTCCTAAAGATTATTCCATTCTCAGATTGAAAAGAAAATAAGCAGAATAGGTTCCTAAAGATTGTTCCATTCTCAGATTGAAAAGAAATAATCAGAATAGGTTCCTAAAGATTATTCCATTCTCGGATTGAAAAGAAAATAAATGAATAGGTTCCTAAAGATTATTCCATTCTCAGATTGAAAAGAAAATAAGCAGAATAGGTTCCTAAAGATTGTTCCATTCTCGGATTGAAAAGAAATAATCAGAATAGGGTCCCTAAAGATTATTCCATTCTCAGATTGAAAAAAGAAATAAAAAGATTGTTCAGAATAGGTTCCTAAAAGATTATTCCGTTCTCGGATTGAAAAGAAAATAAGCAGAATAGGTTCTAAAAGATTATTCAATTCTCAGATTGAAAAGAAAATAACAGAATAGGTTCCTTGAAAAGAAAAATACAAAGATTGTTCCATTCTCGGATTGAAAAGAAAATAAGCAGAATAGGTTCCCATAAAAAGATTGTTTCCATTCTCGGATTGAAAAAAATAATCAGAATAGGTTCCTAAAGATTGTTCCATTCTCGGATTGAAAAGAAAATAAGCAGAATAGGTTCCTAAAGATTATTCCATTCGATTGAAAAGAAATAATCAGGTCTTAAAGATTGAAAAAGAAAATAAGCAGAATAGGGTTCCAAAGATTGTTCCATTCTCGGATTGAAAGAAAATAAGCAGAATAGGTTCCTAAAGATTGTTCCATTCTCGGATTGAAAAGAAAATAAGCAGAATAGGTTCCTAAAAGATTGTTCCATTCTCGGATTGAAAAGAAAATAAGCAGAATGGGTTCCTAAAGATTGTTTCCTTTCTCAGATTGAAAAGAAAAATAAGCAGAATAGGTTCCTAAAGATTATTGAAAAGGCCATTCTCAGATTGAAAAGAAAATAAGCAGAATAGGTTCCAAAGATTGTTCCATTCTCAGAATAGAAAAGAAAAAGAAATAAGCCAGAATAGGTTCCTAAAAGATTGTTCCATTCTCGGATTGAAAAGAAAATAAGCAGAATAGGTTCCTAAAGATTATTCCATTCCATTTCTCATTCTCGATTGAAAAGAAAAAGGAAGGTTCAGAATAAAAGAAAATAAGGTTCCTAAAGATTGTTCCATTCTCGGATTGAAAAGAAAATAAGCAGAATAGGTTCCTAAAGATTATTCCATTCTCGGATTGAAAAGAAAATAAGCAGAATAGGTTCCTAAAGATTGTTCCATTCTCAGATTGAAAAGAAAATAAGCAGAATGGGTTCCTAAAATATTTCCATTCTCAGATTGAAAAGAAAATAAGCAGAATAGGTTCTAAAGATTATTCCATTCTCGGATTGAAAAAAAATACAGAATAGGTTCCTAAAATAAGCAGAATAGGTTCCCATATTGAAAGAAAAATTATTCCATTCTCCAGATTGAAAAAAAAAATAAGCAGAATAGGTTCCTAAAGATTGTTCCATTCTCAGATTAGGTTCCAAACGAAAAGAAAATAAGCAGAATAGGTTCCTTAAAGATTGTTCCTAAAAAGATTAGTTCCAAAGATTCTCAGATTGAAAAGAAAAAAAGCAGAATAGGTTCCTAATTGTTCCATTCTCGGTTCTAGGTTCAAAGATTGTTCCATTCTCGGATTGAAAAGAAATTAAGCAGAATAGGTTCCTAAAGATTGTTTCCATTCTCGGATTGAAAAAAAATAAGCAGAATAGGTTCCCAAAGGTTATTCCATTCATTCTCAGAATAGGTTCCGAAAGATTGTTCCATTCGGATTGAAAAAGAAAATAAGCAGAATAGGTTCCTAAAGATTGTTCCATTCTCGGAAAATTGAGAAAGAAAATAAGCAGAATAGGTTCCCATAAAAAGAAAAAGCAGAATAGGTTCTGAAGTTTCCATTCTCGGATTGAAAAGAAAATAAGCAGAATAGGTTCCTAAAGATTGTTCCATTCTCGGATTGAAAAGAAAATAAGCAGAATAGGTTCCTAAAGATTGTTCCATTTCTCAGATTGAAAAGAAAATAAGCAGAATAGGTTTCCTAAAGATTGTTTCCATTCTCAGTTGAAAAGAAAATAATCAGAATAGGTTCCTAAGATTATTCCATTCTCAGATTGAAAATAAAATAAACCTAAAGAATAGGTTCTAAAAAAAATAAGATTATTCCATTCTCAGATTGAAAGAAAATAAATAGGTTCCAATGAGTTCCATTCTCGGAAAAAGAAAATTGTTCCTAAAGATTCTCAGATTGAAAAGAAAATAAGAATAGGTAAAGGTTCCTAAAAAGAAAATTGAATAGGTTCCATTCTCCAGTTGAAAAGAAAATAATCAGAATAGGTTCCTAAAGATTGTTCCATTCTCAGATTGAAAAGAAAATAAGCAGAATAGGTTCCTAAAGATTGTTCCATTCTCAGATTGAAAAGAAAATAAGCAGAATAGGTTCTAAAGATTGTTCCATTCTCGGATTGAAAAGAAAATAAGTAGAATAGGTTCCTAAAGATTGTTCCATTCTCAGATTGAAAAGAAAATAAGCAGAAGGTAGGTTCCTTTCTAAAAAGAAAATTGTTCCATTCTCAGATTGAAAAGAAAATAAGCAGAATAGGTTCCTAAAGATTGTTCCATTCTCAGATTGAAAAAGAAAATAAGCAGAATAGGTTCCCCAAAGATTGTTCCATTCTCAGATTGAAAAAGAAATAAGCAGAATAGGGTTCCTAAAGATTGTTCCATTCTCGATTGAAAAGAAAATAAGCAGAATAGGTTCCTAAAAGATTATTCCATTCTCGGATTGAAAAGAAAATAAGCAGAATAGGTTCCTAAAGATTATTCCCCGGATTCTCCTAAAGATTTATTCCATTCTCGGAAAAAAAATAAGCAGAATAGGTTCTAAAAGATTATTCCATTCTCAGATTGAAAGAAAAAGAAAATAAAGATTGTTCAGAATAGAATAGTTCCTAAAGATTGTTCCATTCTCGGATTGAAAAGAAAAATAAGCAGAATAGGTTCCTAAAGATTGTTCCATTCTCGGATTGAAAAGAAAATAAGCAGAATAGGTTCCCTAAAGATTGTTCCATTCTCAGATTGAAAAGAAAAATAAGCAGAATAGGTTCCTAAAGATTGTTTCCATTCTCGGATTGAAAAAGAAATAATAGAATAGCAGAATAGGTTTTCTAAAAGAAAATTAGGTTCCATTCTCAGATTGAAAAGAAAATAAAGCAGAATGGTTTCTAAAAAGATTATTCCATTCTCAGATTGAAAAGAAAATAATCAGAATAGGTTCTAAAGATTGTTCCATTCTCAGATTGAAAGAAAATAAGCAGAATAGGTTCCTAAAGATTATTCCATTCTCAGATTGAAAAGAAAATAAGCAGAATAGGTTCTAAAGATTGTTCCATTCTCGGATTGAAAAGAAAATAAGCAGAATAGGTTCCTAAAGTTATTTCCATTCTCAGAATGAAAGATTGAAAATAAATAAGCAGAATAGGTTCCTAAAGATTGTTTTCCATTCTCAGATTGAAAAGAAAATAAGCAGAATAGGTTCCAAAGATTATTCTATTCTCGGATTGAAAAGAAAATAAGCAGAATAGGTCTCCCTAAAAAGAAAGTTCCATTCCATTTCAGATTGAAAAAAAATAAGCAGAATAGGTTCCCAAAGATTATTCCATTCTCGGATTGAAAAGAAAATAAGCAGAATAGGTTCCCCAAGATTATTCCATTCTCAGATTGAAAAGAAAATAAGCAGAATAGGTTCCTAAAAATTTTCCATTCTCGGATTGAAAAGAAAATAAGCAGAATAGGTTCCATAAAAAAGAAAAATTACCCAAAGACATTCTCGGATTGAAAAGAAAATAATCAGAATAGGTTCTAAAAGATTGTTCCATTCTCCAGTTGAAAAAGAAAATAAGCAGAATAGGTTCCTAAATTGATTGAAAAGAAGGGCAGAATTTTCCATTCTCCAATTGAAAGAAAATAAGGAGAATAGGTTCTAAAGATTATTCCATTCTCAGTTGAAAAGAAAATAAGCCCAATAGGTTCCTAAAGATTATTCCATTCTCAGATTGGAAAAGAAAATAATCAGAATAGGTTCCTAAAGATTATTCCATTCTCGGATTGAAAAGAAAATAAGCAGAATAGGTTCCTAAAGATTATTCCATTCTCGATTGAAAAGAAAATAAGCGAATAGGTTCCTAAAGATTATTCCATTCTCGGATTGAAAGAAAATAATCAGGGTTCTAATAGGTTCCATTCTCGAAAAAGAAAATTCTTCATTCTCGGATTGAAAAGAAAATAAGCAGAATAGGTTTCTAAAGATTGTTCCTTTCTCGGATTGAAAAGAAAATAATGAAATAGGTTCCTAAAGATTATTCCATTCTCGGATTGAAAAGAAAATAATCAGAATAGGGTTCCTAAACATTGTTCCATTCTCAGATTGAAAAGAAAAATAAGGAGAATAGGTTCTAAAGATTATTCCATTCTCAGATTGAAAAGAAAATAATCAGAATAGGTTCCTAAAAGTTATTCCATTCTCGGATTGAAAAGAAAATAAACAGAATAGGTTTAAAAGATTGTTCCATTCTCAGATTGAAAAGAAAATAAGCAGAATAGGTTCCTAAAGATTGTTCCATTCTCAGATTGAAAAGAAAATAATCAGAATAGGTTCTAAATATTGTTCATTCTCAGGATTGAAAAGAAAATAAGCAGAATAGGTTCCTAAAGATTGTTCCATTGTCGGATTGAAAAGAAAAATAAGCAGAATAGGTTCCTAAAGATTATTCCATTCTCAGATTGAAAAGAAAATAAGCAGAATAGGTTCCAAAAAGATTATTCCATTCTCAGATTGAAAGAAAATAAGCAGGAATAGGTTCCTAAAAAAGATTATTTCCATTCTCAGATTGAAAAGAAAATAATCAGAATAGGTTCCCTGAGATTATTCCATTCTCGGATTGAAAAGAAAATAAGCAGAATAAGATTGTTCCATAAAAAGAAAATTAGGTTCAAAGATTCTCAGTTGAAAAGAAAATAATCAGAATAGGTTCTAAAGATTATTCCATTCCTCGGATTGAAAAGAAATAAGCAGAATAGGTTCCTAAAGATTCCATTCTCAGATTGAAAGAAATAATCAGAATAGGTTCCTAAAGATTGTTCCATTCTCAGATTGAAAAGAAATAAGCAGAATAGGTTCCTAAAGATTGTTCCATTCTCAGATTGAAAAAGAAAATAAGCAGAATAGGTTCCTAAAGATTGTTCCTTTCTCGGATTGGATAAGAAAATATTTCCATTCTCCATTCTCGATTGAAAAGAAAAATAAGCAGAATAGGTTCCTAAAGTTTATTCCATTCTCGGATTGAAAAAAAAAGAAAGCAGAATTATTCCATTCCGATAAAAAGAAAATACAGAATTGTTTCCATTCTCGGATTGAAAAAAATAAGAAAATTCCAAAGCAAATAATAGGTTCCTAAAGATTGTTCCATTCTCGGATTGAAAAGAAAATAAGTAATAGAAAATAAAAAGAAATAAGCAGAATAGGTTCCTAAAGATGTTCCATTCCATTCTCAGATTGAAAAAGAAAATAAGCAGAATAGGTTCCTAAAGATTGTTCCATTCTCAGTTGAAAAGAAAATAAGCAGAATAGGTTTCTATTGAAAAGAAAATATTTAGTTCTCAAAGATTGAAATTGAAAAAGAAAATAAGCAGAATAGGTTCCCATTCGGAAAAGAAAATAAGCAGAATAGGTTTCATTGTTCCATTCTTGATTGAAAAGAAAATAAGCAGAATAGGTTCCTAAAGATTATTTCCATTCTCAGTTGAAAAGAAAATAAGCAGAATAGGTTTCTAAAGATTGTTCCATTCTCAGATTGAAAGAAAATAAGCAGAATAGGTTCCTAAAGATTGTTCCATTCTCGGATTGAAAGAAAATAAGCAGAATAGGTTCTAAAAAGATTGTTCCATTCTCAGATTGAAAAGAAAATAGGCAGAATAGGTTTCTGAAGATTTTTCCATTCTCAGATTGAAAAGAAAATAAGCAGAATAGGTTCCTAAAGATTGTTCCATTCTCAGATTGAAAAGAAAATAAGCGAATAGGTTCTAAAAGATTGTTCCATTCTCGGATTGAAAAGAAAATAAGCAGAATAGGTTCCTAAAGATTGTTCCATTCTCGATTGAAAAGAAAATAAGCAGAATAGGTTCCTAAAGATTGTTCCATTCTCGGATTGAAAAGAAAATAAGCAGAATAGGTTCCTAAAGATTATTCCATTCTCGGATTGAAAAGAAAATAAGCAGAATAGGTTCCTAAAGATTGTTCCATTCTCGGATTGAAAGAAAATAAATAGGTTCCTAAATAGGTTCAGAATAGGTCTAAAGATTGTTCCATTCTCGGATTGAAAAGAAAATAAGCAGAATAGGTTCCTAAAGATTATTCCATTCTCGGATTGAAAAAAAATAAAGAATAGGTTCCTAAAGATTGTTCCATTTCGGATTGAAAAAAATAAGCAGAATAGGTTCCGAAAGATTATTCCATTCTCAGATTGAAAAGAAAATAAGCAGAATAGGTTCCTAAAGATTATTCCATTCTCGGATTGGATTGAAAAGAAAAATAAGCAGAATAGGTTCCTAAAGATTGTTCCATTCTCAGATTGAAAAGAAAATAAGCAGAATAGGTTCCTAAAAGTTTGTTTCCATTCTCAGATTGAAAGAAAATAAGCAGAATAGGTTCCTAAAATTGATTGTTTAAGCCATTCTCGGATTGAAAAGAAAATAATCAGAATAGGTTCCTAAAAAAAAGATTGTTCCAAAGATTCTCGGATTGAAAAGAAAAATAATCAGAATAGGTTCCTAAAGATTATTCCATTGAAAAGAAAAATTAGGTTTCTCAGGATTGAAAAGAAAATAAGCAGAATAGGTTCCTAAAATTATTCCATTCCCAAAGATTCTCTCGGATTGAAAAGAAAAATAAGCGAATAGGTTCTAAAGATTATTCATTCTCGGAATAGGTTCCTAAAGATTGTTCCATTCTCAGATTGAAAAGAAAATAATCAGAATAGAAAGTTCCATAAAAGAAAATTAGGTCTCCATTCTCGGATTTGAAATAGGTTCTAAAATGCATTGAAAAGAAAATAAGCAGAATTCCTAAAGATTATTCCATTCTCGGATTGAAAAGAAAATAAGCAGAATAAAAGATGGCGAATAGGTTCCTAAAGATTGTTCCATTCTCAGATTGAAAAGAAAAAATAAGCAGAATAGGTTCCTAAAGGTTATTCCATTCTCGGATTGAAAAGAAAATAAGCAGAATAGGTTCCTAAAGATTGTTCCATTCTCGGATTGAAAATAAAATAATCAGAAAAATTATTCTCGGATTGAAAAAGAAAATAATCAGAATAGGTTCCCAAAGATTATTCCATTCTCGGATTGAAAAGAAAATCAATCCTAAAGAATGGATTGAAAAGTTCCTAAAGATTTCCATTCCATTCTCAGAATTGAAATTGAAAAGAAAATAATCAGAATAGGTTCCTAAAATTCCATTCTCGGATTGTTAATCAGAATAGTTCCAAAGATTCTCGGATTGAAAAGAAAATAAGCAGAATAGGTTCCTAAAGATTGTTTCCATTCTCAGATTGAAAAAGAAAAATAAGCAGAATAGGTTCCTAAAGATTATTCCATTCTTTGGATTGAAAAGAAAATTGTTTTCCATTCTCGATTATTCCATTTCTCGATTGAAAAAGAAATAAGAATAGGTTCCTTATATTATTCCGCCTCGGATTGTTCCTGAATTATTCCATTCTCGGATTGAAAAGAAAATAATCAGAATAGGTTCCTAAAGATTGTTCCTAAAAGAAATTAGGTTCCATTCTCGGATTGAAAAAGAAAATAAGCAGAATAGGTTCCTAAAGATTGTTCCATTCTCGGATTGAAAAGAAAATAAGCAGAATAGGTTCCTAAAGATTGTTCCATTCTCGGATTGAAAAGAAATAAGGAATAGGTTCCTTTAAAGATTATTCCATTTCGATTGAATAGGTTCTAAAGATTGTTCCATTCTCAGATTGAAAAGAAAATAAGCAGAATAAAGATTTCCTAAAAAGAAAATTGTTCCTTATTCCATTTCAGATTGAAAAGAAAAATAAGCAGAATAGGTTCCTAAAGGTTGTTCCATTCTCAGATTGAAAAGAAAATAAGAAGAATAGATTGTTCCATAAAAAAGAAAAATTATTCCCATTCTCGGATTGAAAAGAAAATAAAAATAGGTTCAAAATAGTTTCCTAAAAGATTAGGTTCCTAAAGATTCTCGGATTGAAAAGAAAAATAAGCAGAATAGGTTCTAAAGATTATTCCATTCTCAGATTGAAAAGAAAATAATCAGAATAGGTTCCTAAAGATTATTCCATTCTCAGATTGAAAAGAAAATAAGCAGAATAGGTTCCTAAAGATTATTCCATTCTCAGATTGAAAAAAAATAAGCAGAATAGGTTCCTAAAGATTATTCCATTCTCGGATTGAAAAGAAAAATAAGCAGAATAGGTTCCTTTAAAGATTATTCCATTCTCGGATTGAAAAGAAAATAAGCAGAATAGGTTTCATTCTCGGAAAACGATTGGTTTCCATTCTCGGATTGAAAAGAAAATAAGCAGAATAGGTTCCCACAAAGATTGTTCCATTCTCGGATTGAAAAGAAAAATAAGCAGAATAGGTTCCTAAAGATTGTTCCATTCTCCAGATTGAAAAAAGAAAATAAGCAGAATAGGTTCCTAAAGATTGTTCCATTCTCAGATTGAAAAGAAAATAAGCAGAATAGGTTCCTAAAGATTGTTCCATTCTCCAGATTGAAAAAGAAAATAAGCAAATAGGTTCATAAAGATTATTCCATTCTCGGATTGAAAAGAAAATTAGGTTCATAAAGATTATTCCATTCTCAGATTGAAAAAGAAAATAAGCAGAATAGGTTCCTAAAGATTGTTCCATTCTCGGATTGAAAAGAAAATAATCAGAATAGGTTCCTAAAGATTATTCCATTCTCAGATTGAAAAAGAAAATAAACAGAATAGGTTCAAAGATTATTCCATTCTTGAAATAATCAGTTTCCTAAAGATTGTTCCATTCTCAGAAAGAAAATTGAAAGAAAATAATCAGAATAGGTTCCTAAAGATTATTCCATTCTCAGATTGAAAAGAAAATAATAGGTTCCAAAGATTGTTCCATTCTCGGATTGAAAAGAAAAATAAGCAGAATAGTTCCTAAAGATTATTCCATTCTCGGATTGAAAAGAAAATAAGCAGAATAGGTTCTAAAAGATTATTCCATTCTCAGATTGAAAAGAAATAATCAGAATAGGTTCCTAAAGATTGTTCCATTCTCGGATTGAAAGAAAATAAGCAGAATAGGTTCCTAAAGATTGTTCCATTCTCAGTTGAAAAGAAAATAAGCAGAATAGGTTCCTAAAGATTGTTCCATTCTCAGATTGAAAAGAAAATAAGCAGAATAGGTTCCTAAAGATTGTTCCATTCTCAGATTGAAAAGAAAATAAGCAGAATAGGTTCCTAAAGATTGTTCCATTCTCGGATTGAAAAGAAAAATAAGCAGAATAGGTTCCTAAAGATTATTCCATTCTCAGATTGAAAAAGAAAATAATCAGAATAGGTTCCTAAAGATTGTTTCCATTCTCAGATTGAAAAGAAAATAAGGAGAATAGGTTCCTAAAGATTATTCCATTCTCGGATTGAAAAAGAAAATAAGCAGAATAGGTTCCTAAAAAAGTAAAAATTAGGTTTTCTCCATTCTCAGATTGAAAAGAAAATAAGCAGAATAGGTTCCTAAAGATTGTTCCATTCTCGGATTGAAAAGAAAATAAGCAGAATAGGTTCCTAAAGATTGTTTCCTTTCTCAGATTGAAAAGAAATCAGAATAGGTTCAAAGAATAGGTTCCTAAAGATTATTCCATTCTCCAGATTGAAAAGAAAATAAGCAGAATAGGTTCCTAAAAGAAAATTAATTCCATTCTCGGATTGAAAAGAAAATAAGCAGAATAGGTTCCTAAAAGATTATTCCATTCTCAGTTGAAAAGAAAATAAAGCAGAATAGGTTCCTAAAGATTGTTCCATTCTCGGATTGAAAAGAAATAAGCAGAATAGGTTCCAAAAAGATTGTTCCATTCTCGGATTGAAAAGAAAATAAGCAGAAAATAATTGAAAAGAAAATAGGTTCCTAAAGATTGTTCCATTCTCGGATTGAAAAGAAAAAGCAGAATGGTTCCTAAAGATTGTTCCATTCTCAGGATTGAAAAAGAAAAATAAGCAGAATAGGTTCCTAAAGATTGTTCCATTCTCGGATTGAAAAGAAAAAAGAGAATAGGTTCAAAGATAAAAAGAAAATAGGTAGGTTCCTAAAGATTGTTCCATTTCGATTGAAAAAGTAAGCAGAATAGGTTCTAAAGATTGTTCCATTCTCGGATTGAAAAGAAAATAATCAGAATAGGTTCCTAAAGATTTTCCATTCTCAGATTGAAAAAGAAAATAAGCAGAATAGGTTCCTAAAAGATTGTTCCATTCTCGGATTGAAAAGAAAATAAGCAGAATAGGTTCCTAAAGATTGTTCCATTGTTCCATTCGATTGAAAAGAAAATAAGCAGAATAGGTTCCTAAAGATTGTTCCATTCTCGGATTGAAAAAAAATAAGCAGAATAGGTTCCTAAAGATTGTTCCATTCTCAGAATAGGTCTTCAAAGATTGTTCCATTCTCGATTGAAAAGAAAAATAAGCAGAATAGGTTCCTAAAGATTATTCCATTCTCGGATTGAAAAGAAAATAAGCAGAATAAACCTAAAGATTGTTCCATTCTCGGATTGAAAAGAAAATAAGCAGAATAGGTTCCTAAAGATTGTTCCATTCTCGGATTGAAAAAAATAAGAAAATAATCATTTCTGGATTGAATAGGTTCTTGTTCCAAAAAAGAAAATTATTCCATTCTTCCATTCTCTGATTGAAAAGAAATAAACAGAATAGGTTCCTAGCCATTCTCGATTGAAAAAGAAAAATAATCAGAATAGGTTCCTAAAGATTGTTCCATTCTCGGATTGAAAAGAAAATAATCAGAATAGGTTCCAAAGATTGTTCCATTCTCGGATTGAAAAGAAAATAATCAGAATAGGTTCCTAAAGATTGTTCCATTCTCGGATTGAAAAGAAAAATAAGCAGAATAGGTTCCAAAGATTGTTCCATTCTCGGAGAAAAGAAAATTTCTAAAGATTGTTCCATTCTCGGATTGAAAAGAAAATAAGCAGAATAGGTCTTTAAAGATTGTTCCATTCTCGGATTGAAAAGAAAATAATCAGAATAGGTTCCTAAAGATTATTCCATTCTCGGATTGAAAGAAAATAAGCGAAGAATAGGTTCCTAAAGATTGTTCCATTCTCGGATTGAAAAAAAATAAATAGGTTCCTAAAGAATTCCAGGTTGAAAAGAAAATAAAGATTGTTTTCCATTCTCAGATTGAAAAAGAAAATAATCAGAATAGGTTTCCATTCTCCTGATTGAAAAGAAAATAAGCAGAATAGGGTTCCTAAAGATTGTTCCATTCTCGGATTGAAAAAGAAAATAAGCAGAATAGGTTCCTAAAGATTGTTCCATTCTCGGATTGAAAAGAAAATAATCAGAATAGGTTCCTAAAGATTGTTCCATTCTCGGATTGAAAAGAAAATAAGGAGAATAGGTTCCAAAGATTATTCCATTCTCGGATTGAAAAGAAAATAATCAGAATAGGTTCCTAAAGATTATTCCATTCTCGGATTGAAAAGAAAATAAGCAGAATAGGTTCCTAAAGATTGTTCCATTCTCGGATTGAAAAGAAAATAAGCAGAATAGGTTCCTAAAGATTATTCCATTCTCGGATTGAAAAGAAAATAAGCAGAATAGGTTCCTAAAGATTGTTCCATTCTCGGATTGAAAAGAAAATAAGCAGAATAGGTTCCTTCTCGGAAAAAGATTGTTCCATTCTCCAGATTGAAAAAAAAAATAAGCAGAATAGGTTCCTAAAGATTATTCCATTCTCTGATTGAAAAGAAAAATCAGAATAGGTCAAAGATTATTCCATTCTCGGATTGAAAAGAAAAATAATCAGAATAGGTTCCTAAAGATTGTTCCATTCTCGGATTGAAAAAAAAAATAATCCTAATAGGTTCCTAAAGATTATTCCATTCTCGGATTGAAAAAGAAAATAAGCAGAATAGGTTCCTAAAGATTATTCCATTCTCGGATTGAAAAGAAAATAAGCAGAATAGTTCCTAAAGATTATTCCTAAAAAGATTGGTTCCAAAGATTATTCCATCGGATTGAAAAGAAAAATAAGCAGAATAGGTTCTAAAGATTAGATTCTCGGATTGAAAAGAAAAATAAGCAGAATAGTTCCAAAGACGTTCTCGGATTGAAAAGAAAATAAGCAGAATAGGTTCCTAAAGGTTCCATTCTTGATTGAAAAGAAAAGAATAGGTTCCAAAGATTGTTCCTTTCTCGGATTGAAAAGAAAATAAGCAGAATAGGTCTTAAAGATTGTTCCATTTCGATTGAAAAGAAAATAAGCAGAATAGGTTCCTAAAGATTGTTCCATTCTCGGATTGAAAAGAAAATAAGCAGAATAGGTTCCTAAACATTATTCCATTCTCGGATTGAAAAGAAAATAAGCAGAATAGGTTCCTAAAGATTATTCCATTCTCGGATTGAAAAGAAAATAATCAGAATAGGTTCCTAAAGATTATTCCATTCTCGGATTGAAAAGAAAAATAAGCAGAATAGGTTCCTAAAGATTATTCCATTCTCGATTGAAAAGAAAATAATCAGAATAGGGTTCAAAGATTGTTCCTCTCGGATTGAAAAGAAAAATAATCAGAATAGGTTCCAAAGATTGTTCCATTTCGGATTGAAAAAGAAAATAAGCAAAAGGTTCCTAAAGATTGTTCCATTCTCGGATTGAAAAGAAAATAATCAGAATAGGTTCCCAAAGATTATTCCATTTCGGATTGAAAAGAAAAATAAGCAGAATAGGTTCTAAAGATTATTCCATTCTCGGATTTGAAAAGAAAATAATCAGAATAGGTTCCTAAAGATTATTCATTCTATTGAAAAGAAAATAATCAGAATAGGGTTCCTAAAGATTGTTCCATTCTCGGATTGAAAAGAAAATAATAGGTTCCTAAAGAATAGGTTCCTAAAGATTATTCCATTCTCGGATTGAAAAGAAAATAAGCAGAATAGGTTCCTAAAGATTATTCCATTGAAAAGAAAATAAGCAGAATAGGTTCCTAAAGATTGTTCCATTCTCGATTGAAAGAAAATAATCAGAATAGGTTCCTAAAGATTGTTCCATTCTCGATTGAAAAGTTAGGTTCCCATTCTCGGATTGAAAAGAAAATAAGCAGAATAGGTTCTAAAGATTGTTCCATTCTCGGATTGAAAAGAAAATAAGCAGAATAGGTTCCTAAAGATTGTTCCATTCTCGGATTGAAAAGAAATAAGCAGAATAGGTTCCAAAGATTGTTCCATTCTCGGATTGAAAAAAGAAAAAATAAGCAGAATAGGTTCCAAAGATTATTCCATTTCTCGGATTGAAAAGAAAAATAATCAGAATAGGTTCCTAAAGATTGTTCCATTTCGGATTGAAAAGAAAATAAGGAGAATAGGTTCCTAAAGATTGTTCCATTCTCGGATTGAAAAGAAAATAGGCAGAATAGGTTCCTAAAGATTGTTCCATTCTGATTGAAAAAGAAAATAAGCAGAATAGGTTCCTAAAGATTGTTCCATTCTCGGATTGAAAAGAAAAAAAGCAGAATAGGTTCCTAAAGATTGTTCCATTCTCGGATTGAAAAGAAAATAATCAGAATAGGTTCTAAAGATTGTTCCATTCTCCAGATTGAAAAGAAAAATAAGCAGAATAGGTTCCTAAAGATTATTCCATTCTCGGATTGAAAAGAAAATAAGCAGAATAGGTTCCTAAAAGATTGTTCCATTCTCGGATTGAAAAGAAAATAAGAATAGGTCCTAAAGATTATTCCATTCTCGATTGAAAAGAAAATAAGCAGAATAGGTTCCTAAAGATTATTCCATTCTCGGATTGAAAAGAAAATAATCAGAATAGGTTCCTAAAAAGATTAAGCAGACAGGGTTCCATTCTCGGATTGAAAAGAAAATAAGCAGAATAGGTTCCTAAAGATTATTCCATTCTCGGATTGAAAAGAAAATAATCAGAATAGGTTCCTAAAGATTGTTCCATTCTCGAGGATTGAAAAGAAAATAAGCAGAATAGGTTCCTAAAGATTGTTCCATTCTCGGATTGAAAAAAAAAATAATCAGAATAGGTTCCTAAGATTGTTCCATTCTCGGATTGAAAAGAAAAATAAGAATAGAATAGGTTCCTAAAGATTGTTCCATTCTTTGGATTGAAAAGAAAATACAGAATAGGGTTTTTGTTCCATTCGGATTGAAAAAGAAAATAAGCAGAATAGGTTCCTAAAGATTGTTCCATTGTCGGATTGAAAAGAAAATAAGAAGAATAGGGTTCCAAAGATTGATTCTCGACTTGAAAAGAAAAAAAATAATCAGAATAGGTTCCTAAAGATTATTCCATTCTCGGATTGAAAAAGAAAATAAGCAGAATAGGTTCCCATTCTCGGATTGAAAAGAAAATAATCAGAATAGGTTCTAAAGATTGTTCCATTCTCGGATTGAAAAGAAAATAAGCAGAATAGGTTCCCTAAAGATTGTTCCATTCTCAGAATAGGTTCCTAAAGATTATTCCATTCTTGATTAAAAAGAAAATAATCAGAATAGGTTCCTAAAGATTATTCCATTCTCGGATTGAAAAAGAAAATAAGCAGAATAGGTTCCTAAAGATTATTCCATTCTCGGATTGAAAGAAAATAATCAGAATAGGTTCAAAGATTATTCCATTCTCGGATTGAAAAGAAAATAATCAGAATAGGTTCTAAAGATTATTCCATTCTCGGATTGAAAAGAAAATAAGCAGAATAGGTTCCTAAAGATTGTTCCATTCTCGGATTGAAAAGAAAATAAAGCAGAATAGGTTCCTAAAGATTGTTCCATTCTCGGATTGAAAAAAAGAAAAGGTCTTAAAGATTATTCTATTCTCGGATAAAGAAAATACAGAATAGGTTCCTAAAGATTGTTCCATTCTCAGATTGAAAAGAAAATAAGCAGAATAGGTTCCTAAAGATTATTCCATTCTCGGATTGAAAGAAAATAAGCAGAATAGGTTCTAAAAAAGATTATTCCATTCTCGGATTGAAAAAGAAAATAATCAGAATAGGTTCCTAAAGATTGTTCCATTCTCGGATTGAAAATAGAAAATAAGCAGAATAGGTTCCGAAAGATTATTCCCATTCGGATTGAAAAAGAAAATAAGCAGAATAGGTTCCTAAAGATTGTTCCATTCTCGGATTGAAAAGAAAATAAGCAGAATAGGTTCAGATTATTCCATTCTCGGATTGAAAAGAAATAATCAGAATAGGTTCCTAAACATTGTTCCATTCTCGGATTGAAAGAAAATAAGCAGAATAGGTTCCTAAAGATTATTCCATTCTCGGATTGAAAAAAAATAATCAGAATAGGTTCCTAAAGATTATTCCATTCTCGGATTGAAAAAAATAAAGCAGAATAGGTAAATATTGTTCCATTCTCGGATTGAAAAGAAAAAATAAGCAGAATAGGTCCTAAAGATTGTTCCATTCTCGGACGAAAAGAAATAAGCAGAATAGGTTCAAAGATTGTTCCATTCTCGGATTGAAAAAAAATAAGCAGAATAGGTTCCAAAGATTGTTCCATTCTCGGATTGAAAAGAAAATAAGCAGAATAGGTTCCTAAAGATTTTCCATTCTCGTATTGAAAAGAAAAAATAAGCAGAATAGGTTCCTAAAGATATTCCATTCCGGATTGAAAAAGAAATAAAGCAGAATAGGTTCCAAAGATTGTTCCATTTCGGATTGAAAAGAAAATAATCAGAATAGGTTCTAAAGATTGTTCCATTTCGGATTGAAAGAAAATAGAATAGGTTCCCAAAGATTGTTCCATTCTCGGATTGAAAAGAAAATTAGGTTCCTAAAGATTGTCGCCTCTCGGATTGAAAAGAAAAATAAACAGAATAGGTTCCTAAAGATTATTCCATTCTCAGATTGAAAAGAAAATAAGCAGAATAGGTTCCCTAAAGATTGTTCCATTCTCGGATTGAAAAAGAAAATAAGCAGAATAGGGTCCTAAAGATTATTCCATTCTCGGATTGAAAAGAAAAAAAGCAGAATAGGTTCAAAGATTATTCCATTCTCGGATTGAAAAGAAAATAGGCCTAAAGATAGGTTCCGGATTGAATATTGTTCCATTCTCGGATTGAAAAGAAAATAAGCAGAATATTCCATTTCGGTTCAAAGAAATAATCAGAATAGGTCTTATTCCATTTCGGATTGAAAAGAAAATAATCAGAATAGGTTCCAAAGATTGTTCCATTCTCGGATTGAAAAGAAAATAAGCAGAATAGGTTCCTAAAGATTATTCCATTCTCGGATTGAAAAGAAAAATACGCAGAATAGGTTCCTAAAGATTGTTCCATTCTCGGATTGAAAAGAAAATAAGCAGAATAGGTTCCTAAAGATTATTCCATTCTCATTGAAAAGAAAATAATCAGATTAGGTTCCAAAGATTGTTCCATTCTCGGATTGAAAAGAAAAAATAAGCAGAATAGGTTCCTAAAGATTGTTCCATTCTCGATTGAAAAGAAAATAAGCAGAATAGGTTCCAAAAGATTGGATTCCAGAATTCTCAAAGATTGAAAAAAAAAAATCAGAATAGGTTCCTAAAGATTATTCCATTCTCGGATTGAAAAAGAAAATAAGCAGAATAGGTTCCTAAAGATTATTCCATTCTCGGATTTGAAAAGAAAATAAGGAGAATAGGTTCCTAAAAGATTATTCCATTCTCGGATTGAAAAGAAAATAAGCAGAATAGGTTCCTAAAGATTGTTCCATTCCTTTGGATTGAAAAGAAAATAAGCAGAATAGGTTCTTGCAAAGATTGTTCTTTTCGGATTCCATAGGTTCTAAAGATTATTCCATTTTGATTGAAAAAGAAATAAGCAGAATAGGTTCCTAAATATTGTTCCATTCGATTGAAAAGAAAATAAGGAGAATAGGTTCCTAAAGATTGTTCCATTCTCGGATTGAAAAGAAAATAAGCAGAATAGGTTCCTAAAGATTGTTCCATTGTTTGATTGAAAAGAAAATAAGCAGAATAGGTTCCAAAGATTCTTCCATTCTCGGATTGAAAAGAAAATAAGCAGAATAGGTTCCTAAAGATTGTTCCATTCTCGGATTGAAAAGAAAATAAGCAGAATAGGTTCCCAAAGATTATTCCATTCTCGGATTGAAAAGAAATAAGCAGAATAGGTTCCAAAGATTGTTCAATTCTCGATTGAAAAGAAAATAAGCAGAATAGGTTCCTAAAGATTATTCCATTCTCGGATTGAAAAAGAAAATAAGCAGAATAGGTTCCAAAGATTGTTCCATTCCCGGATTGAAAAGAAAAATAAGAATAGGTTCCTAAAGATTATTCCATTCTTGAAAAAAAAATAAGCAGAATAGGTTCCTAAAGATTGTTCCATTCGGATTGAAAAGAAAATAGGATTAGGTTCCAAAGATTATTCCATTCTCGGATTGAAAAGAAAATAAGCAGAATAGGTTCCTAAAGATTATTCCATTCTCAGATTGAAAAGAAAATAAGCAGAAATAGGTTCCTGAAGATTGTTCCATTCTCGGATTGAAAAGAAAATAAGCAGATTAGGTTCCAAAGATTGTTCCACTCGGATTGAAAAGAAAATAAGCAGAATAGGTTCCAAAGATTGTTCCATTCTCGGATTGAAAAGAAAATAAGCAGAATAGGTTCCTAAAGATTTTCCATTCTCGGATTGAAAAGAAAATAAGCAGAATAGGTTCCTAAAGATTATTCCATTCCGGATTGAAAAGAAAATAAGCAGAATAGGTTCCTAAAGATTATTCCATTCTCGGATTGAAAAGAAAATAAGCAGAATAGGTTCCGAAAGATTGTTCCATTCTCGGATTGAAATAAGCAGATTAGGTTCCTAAAGATTATTCCATTCTCAGATTGAAAGGAAAATAAGCAGAATAGGTTCCTAAAGATTATTCCCTCGGATTGAAAAAGAAATAATCAGAATAGGTTCCTAAAGATTGTTCCATTCTCGGATTGAAAAGAAAATAAGCAGAATAGGTTCCGAAAGATTATTCCATTCTGGATTGAAAAGAAAAATAAGCAGAATAGGTTCCTAAAAATTATTCCATTCTCGGATTGAAAAGAAAAATAAGCAGAATAGGTTCCTAAAGATTTCCATCGGATTGAAAAGAAAAATAATCAGAATAGGTTCCTAAAGATTGTTCCATTCTCGGATTGAAAAGAAAATAATCAGAATAGGTTCCAAAGATTGTTCCATTCTCGGATTGAAAGGAAATAAGCAGAATAGGTTCCTAAAGATTGTTCCATTCTCGGATTGAAAAGAAAATAAGCAGAATAGGTTCCAAAGATTGTTCCATTCGGATTGAAAAGAAAATACAGAATAGGTTCAAAGATTCCATTCTCATTGAAAAGAAAATAAGCAGAATAGGTTCCAAAGATTGTTCCATTCTCGGATTGAAAAGAAAAATAAGCAGAATAGGTTCCTAAATTATTCCATTCGGATTGAAAAGAAAAATAGAATTAGGGTTCCTAAAGATTGTTCCATTCTCGGATTGAAAAGAAAAATAAGCAGAATAGGTTCCAAAGATTGTTCCATTCTCAGATTGAAAAGAAAATAAGCAGAATAGGTTCCAAAGATTGTTCCATTCTCGGATTGAAAAGAAAATAAGCAGAATAGGTTCCTAAAGATTGTTCCATTCTCGGATTGAAAAGAAAATAAGCAGAATAGGTTCCGTAAAGATTGTTCCATTCTCGGATTGAAAAGAAAATAAGCAGAATAGGTTCCTAAAGATTGTTCCATTCTCAGAATTGATTGAAAAGAAAATAAGCAGAATAGGTTCCTAAAGATTATTCCATTCTCGGATTGAAAAGAAAATAAGCAGAATAGGTTCCTAAAAAGATTGTTCCCATTCTCGGATTGAAAAGAAAATAAGCAGAATAGGTTCCAAAAGATTGTTCCATTCTCGGAAAAGAAAATTAGGTTCCAAAGATTCCATTCTCGGATTGAAAAGAAAATAAAGCAGAATAGGTTCCTAAAGATTGTTCCATTCTCGGATTGAAAAGAAAATAAGCAGAATAGGTTCCTAAAGATTGTTCCATTCTCGAAAAGAAAATTCAGAATAGGTTCCTAAAATTATATTGAAAGAAAAATAAGCAGAATAGGTTCCTAAAGATTTATTCCAAAAGAAAATCTCCTAATGATTGAAAAGAAAATAATCAGAATAGGTTCCTAAAGATTATTCCATTCTCAGATTGAAAAGAAAATAAGCAGAATAGGTTCCTAAAGATTATTCCATTCTCAGATTGAAAAAGAAAATAAGAGATTAGGTTCCGAAAGATTATTCCATTCTCGGATTGAAAAGAAAATAAGCAGAATAGGTTCCTAAAGATTATTCCATTCTCGGATTGAAAAGAAAAAATAAGGTTCCTAAAGATTGTTCCATTTCGATTGAAAAGAAAATAATCAGAATTTCCTAAAGATTGTTTCCATTCTCGGATTGAAAAAGAAAATAAGCAGAATAGGTTCCCAAAGATTGTTCCATTCTCGGATTGAAAATAAGAATAGGTAAAGATTGTTCAGAAAATAAGCAGAATAGGTTCCCCAAAAGAAAATATTGTTCCATTCTCAGATTGAAAAGAAAATAAGCAGAATAGGTTCCTAAATATTGTTCCATTCTCAGATTGAAAAAGAAAATAAGCAGAATAGGTTCCTAAACATTGTTCCATTCTCGGATTGAAAAGAAAATAAGCAGAATAGGTTCCTAAAGATTGTTCCATTCTCGGATTGAAAAGAAAATAAGCAGAATAGGTTCCTAAAGATTATTCCATTCTCGGATTGAAAAGAAAATAAGCAGAATAGGTTGTTCCATTTCGGATTGAAAAGAAAATTAGGTTCCAAAGATTCTTCCATTTCGATTGAAAAGAAAAATAAGCAGAACAGTTCCTAAAGATTGTTCCTTGAAAAGAAAATAAGCAGAATAGGGTTCCAAAGATATTCCATTCTCAGATTGAAAAGAAAATAAGCAGAATAGGTTCCTAAAGATTATTCCATTTCCTGTGAAAAAGAAAATCAAAGATTGATTGAAAAGAAAATAATCAGAATAGGTTCCTAAAGATTATTCCAATTGAAAAGAAATAATTGAATAGGTTCCAAAGATTCTCCATTTCGGATTGAAAAGAAAATAAGCAGAATAGGTTCCTAAAGATTGTTTCCATTCTCAGATTGAAAAAGAAAATAAGAATAGGTTAAAGATTGTTCCATTTCCTGAAAAGAAAATAATCAGAATAGGTTCCTCTCGGATTGAAAAGAAAATAATAGGTTCAGAATTCCATTTCGATTGAAAAGAAAATTCCAGAATAGGTTCCTAAAGATTGTTCCATTCTCGGATTGAAAAGAAAATACAGAATAGGTTCCTAAAGATTGTTCCATTCTCGGATTGAAAAGAAAATAATCAGAATAGGATTTCCTTCTCGGAAAAGATTGTTTCCCGTCCCATTCTCGGATTGAAAAGAAAAATAGGCAGAATAGGTTCCCAAAGATTGTTCCATTCTCGGATTGAAAAAGAAAATAAGCAGAATAGGTTCCTAAAAGATTATTCCATTCTCGGATTGAAAAGAAAATAATCAGAATAGGTTCCAAAGATTGTTCCATTCTCGGATTGAAAAAGAAAATAAGCAGAATAGGTTCCTAAAGATTGTTCCATTCTCGGATTGAAAAGAAAATAAGCAGAATAGGTTCCTAAAGATTGTTCCATTCTCAGATTGAAAAAAAAATAGAATAGGTTCCTAAAGATTATTCCATTCTCGGATTGAAAAGAAAAATAAGCAAAATAGGTTCCTTGTTCCATACCTTGGAAAAAGAAAATTAGGTTCCAAAGATCTCGGATTGAAAAAGAAAATAAGGAATAGGTTTCATTCTCGGATTGAAAAGAAAATACAGAATAGGTTCCCATTCTCGGATTGAAAAGAAAATAAGCAGAATAGGTTCCTAAAGATTGTTCCATTCTCGGATTGAAAAGAAAATAAGCAGAATAGGTTCCTAAAGATTATTCCATTTTGGATTGAAAAGAAATAAGCAGAATAGGTTCCTAAAGATTGTTCCATTCTCGGATTGAAAGAAAAAATAAGCAGAATAGGTTCCTAAAGATTGTTTCCATTCTCGGATTGAAAAAGAAAAATAAGCAGAATAGGTTCCTAAAATTAATTCTCGGATTGAAAAAAAAATAAGCAGAATAGGTTCCTAAAGATTGTTCCATTCTCGGATTGAAAAAGAAAATAAGCAATAGGTTCCTAAAGATTATTCCATTCTCGGAAAAAGAAATTAGGTTCCAAAGATTGTTCCATTTTGATTGAAAATTGAAAACAGAAGAGAATAGAATCCAAAGATTCTTGTCGGATTGAAAAGAAAATAAGCAGAATAGGTTCTAAAAGATTGTTCCATTCTCGGATTGAAAAGAAAATAAGCAGAATAGGTTCCTAAAGATTGTTCCATTCTTGAAAAGAAAATAATCAGAATTGAAATTGTTCCATTCTCGAAAATAAGCAGAATAGGTTCCTAAAGATTGTTCCATTCTCGGATTGAAAAGAAAATAAGCAGAATAGGTTCCAAAGATTGTTCCATTTCGGATTGAAAAGTTTAAGCAGAATAGGTTCCCAAAGATTATTCCATTCTCGGATTGAAAAGAAAATAATCAGAATAGGTTCTAAAAGAAAAATTAATTCCAAAGATTCTCATTCGGATTGAAAAGAAAAAATAATCAGAATAGCAGAATATTGTTCCATTCTCGGATTGAAAAGAAAATAAGCAGAATAGGTTCCATTCTCTCGGATTGAAAAGAAATAATCAGAATAGGTTCCTAAAGATTATTCCATTCTCGGATTGAAAAGAAAATAAGCAGAATAGGGTTCCTAAAGTTCCTAAAAGATTATTCCATTCCATTCTCGGATTGAAAAGAAAATAATCAGAATAGGTTTCTAAAGATTATTCCATTCTCGGATTGAAAGAAAATAAGCAGAATAGGTTCCTAAAGATTCCATTTCTCGATTGAAAAGAAAATAAGCAGAATAGGTTTGTTCCATTCTCGGATTGAAAAGAAAATAATCAGAATAGGTTCAAAGATTGTTCCAAAAAGAAAATGAAATAGGTTCCTAAGATTGTTCCTTTTCGGATTGAAAAAAAAAATAGGCAGAATAGGTTCCTAAAGATTGTTCCATTCTCGGATTGAAAAGAAAATAAGCAGAATAGGTTCCTAAAGATTATTCCATTCTCGGATTGAAAAGAAAATAAGCAGAATAGGTTCCTAAAGATTATTCCATTCTCGGATTGAAAAGAAAATAATCAGAATAGGTTCAAAGATTATTCCATTCCTATTGAAAAGAATATATAGGTTCCTAAAGATTCCATTCTCGGATTGAAAAAGAAAATAATGAATAGAATAAAGATTGTTCCTTGAAAAGAAATTGCAGAATAGGTTCCAAGATTGTCCATTTGAAAAAAGAAAATAAGCAGAATAGGTTTCCTAAAGATTGTTCCATTCTCGGATTGAAAAGAAAATAAGCAGAATAGGTTTCTAAAGATTGTTCCTTTCTCGGATTATTCCATTTCGAAAAGAAAATAATCAGAATAGGTTCTAAAGATTATTCATTCTCGGATTGAAAAGAAAATAAGCAGAATAGGTTCCTAAAGATTATTCCATTCTCGGATTGAAAAGAAAATAAGCAGAATAGGTTCCTAAAGATTATTCCATTCTCGGATTGAAAAAGAAAATAAGCAGAATAGGTTCCTAAAGATTGTTCCATTCTCGGATTGAAAAGAAAATAAGCAGAATAGGTTCCTAAAAGATATTCCATTCCGATTCCTAAAGATTGAAAAAGAAAATAAGCAGAATAGGTTCCTAAAGATTGTTCCATTCTCGGATTGAAAAGAAAATAAGCAGAATAGGTTCCTAAAGATTGTTCCCATTCTCGGATTGAAAAGAAAATAAGCAGAATAGGTTCCTAAAGATTATTCCATTCTCAGATTGAAAAGAAAATAATCAGAATAGGTTCCTAAAGATTTCTAAAAAAAGAAAATAATCAGAATTCCATTCTCGGATTGAAAAGAAAATAAGCAGAATAGGTTCCTAAAGATTGTTCCATTCTCGGATTGAAAAGAAAGAAATAGGTTCCTAAAGATTGTTCTTTTCGATTGAAAAGAATAGAATAGGTTCCTAAAGATTATTCCATTCTCAGATTGAAAAGAAAATAAGCAGAATAGGTTCCCAAAGATAAAGATTGAATAGGTTCCTAAAGATCCATTCTCGGATTGAAAAGAAAATAATCAGAATAGGTTCCTAAAGATTGTTCCATTCTCAGGATTGAAAAGAAAAATAAGCAGAATAGGTTCCAAAGATTGTTCCATTCTCGATTGAAAAAAAGAAAATAAGCAGAATAGGTTCCAAAGATTATTCCATTCTCGGATTGAAAAGAAATAATCAGAATAGGTTCCTAAAGATTATTCCATTCTCGGATTGAAAAGAAAATAAGCAGAATAGGTTCCTAAAGTTCCATTCTAAAAAGATTATTCCATTCTCGGATTGAAAAAGAAAATAATCAGAATAGGTTCCAAAGATTATTCCATTCTCAGATTGAAAAGAAAATAAGCAGAATAGGTTCCAAAGATTGTTCCATTCTCGGATTGAAAAGAAAAATAAGCAGAATAGGTTCCTAAAGATTGTTCCATTCTCGGATTGAAAAGAAAATAAGCAGAATAGGTTCCTCGGATTGAAAGAAAATTGTTCCATTCTCAGATTGAAAAAGAAAATAAGCAGAATAGGTTCCTAAAAAAGATTGTTCCATTCTCAGATTGAAAAGAAAATAAGCAGAATAGGTTCCTAAAGATTGTTCCATTCTCAGATTGAAAGAAAATAAGCAGAATAGGTTCCTAAAGATTATTCCATTCTCGGATTGAAAAGAAAATAAGCAGAATAGGTTCTAAAGATTGTTCCATTCTCGGATTGAAAAAAGAAAATAAGCAGAATAGGTTCCTAAAGATTATTCCATTCTCGGATTGAAAAAAGAAAAAAAGCAGAATAGGTTCCTAAAGATTGTTCCATTCTCGGATTGAAAAGAAAATAAGCAGAATAGGTTCCTAAAGATTATTCCATTCTCGGATTGAAAAGAAAATAAGCAGAATAGGTTCCTAAAAAAAATAAAGATTATTCCATTCTCGGATTGAAAAGAAAATAAGCAGAATAGGTTCCTAAAGATTGTTCCATTCTCAGATTGAAAAGAAAAATAAAGCAGAATAGGTTCCTAAAGATTGTTCCATTCTTGAAAAAAAAATAAGCAGAATAGGTTCCTAAAGATTGTTCCATTCTCGGATTGAAAGAAAATAGGCAGAAATTCTCGGAAAAAAGAAAATAAGCAGAATAGGTTCCTAAAGATTGTTCCATTCTCGGATTGAAAATAAGCAGAATAGGTTCCTTGCAAAGAAAATAAAAAGAAAATAAGCAGAATAGGTTCCTAAAGATTATTCCATTGTCGATTTCCTAAAATTCTCGGATTAAAGGTTCCATTCTCGGATTGAAAAGAAAATAATCGAATAGCAGAATAGGTTCTCCAGTTGAAAAGATTAGTTCCTTGTTCCATCGGAAAAAAAAATGTTTTCAGATTCTCAGATTGAAAAAAAATAAGCAGAATAGGTTCCTAAAGATTGTTCCATTCTCAGATTGAAAAAGAAAATAAGCAGATTGTTCCATTCTCGGATTCCTAAAAGTTAGTAGATTCCAAAGATTCTCCATTCTCGGATTGAAAAGAAAATAAGCAGAATAGGTTTCCTAAAGATTATTCCATTCTCGGATTGAAAAGAAAATAAGCAGAATAGGTTCCTAAAGATTATTCCATTCTCGGATTGAAAGAAAAATAATCAGAATAGGTTCCTAAAGATTATTCCATTCTCAAGTTGAAAAGAAAATAAGCAGAATAGGTTCCTAAAGATTGTTCCATTCTCAGATTGAAAAGAAAATAAGCAGAATAGGTTCTAAAGATTGTTCCATTCTCGGATTGAAAAGAAAATAAGCAGAATAGGTTCCTAAAGATTGTTCCATTCTCGGATTGAAAAGAAAATAAGCAGAATAGGTTCCTAAAGATTGTTCCATTCTCGGATTGAAAAGAAAATAATTAGGTTCAGAATAGGTTCCTAAAGATTATTCCATTCCGGATTCTCCATTGAAAAGAAAATAAGCAGAATAGGTTCCTAAAGATTGTTCCATTCTCGGATTGAAAAGAAAATAATAGGTTCAGAATAGGTTCAGAATAGGTTCCTAAGATTGTTCCATTCTCAGATTGAAAAAAAATAAGCAGAATAGGTTCCTAAAGATTGTTCCATTCTCAGATTGAAAAGAAAAAATAAGCAGAATAGGTTCCTAAAGATTGTTCCATTCTCGGATTGAAAAGAAAATAAAGCAGAATAGGTTCCTAAAGATTGTTCCATTCTCAGATTGAAAAAAAAATAAGCAGAATAGGTTCCTAAAGATTGTTCCATTCTCGGATTGAAAGAAAATAAGCAGAATAGGTTCCTAAAAGATTATTCCATTCTCAGATTGAAAAGAAAATAAGCAGAATAGGTTCCTAAAAAGAAAATAATCATTTTGTTTTCTCGGATTGAAAAAAATCCAATAGGTTCCTAAAGATTGTTCCATTCTCGGATTGAAAAGAAAATAAGCAGAATAGGTTCCTAAAGATTATTCCTTTCTCGGATTGAAAAAAAAATAAGCAGAATAGGTTCCTAAAGATTGTTCCATTCTCGGATTGAAAAGAAAATAAGCAGAATAGGTTCCTAAAGATTGTTCCATTCTCAGATTGAAAAGAAAATAAGCAGAATAGGTTCCAAAGATTATTCCATTCTCGATTGAAAAGAAAATAAGCAGAATAGGTTCCTAAAGATTATTCCATTCTCGGATTGAAAAGAAAATAAGCAGAATAGGTTCCTAAAAAAGATTGTTCCATTCTCGGATTGAAAAAGAAAATAAGAATAGGTTCCTAAAGATTGTTCCATTTCGGATTGAAAAGAAAATTAGGTTCCAAAGATTCCATCAAGATTGAAAAGAAAATAAGCAGAATAGGTTCCTAAAGATTGTTCCATTCTCAGATTGAAAAGAAAAATAAGCAGAATAGGTTCCTAAAGATTGTTCCATTCTCGGATTGAAAAGAAAATAAGCAGAATAGGTTCCAAAGATTAATCAGAATAGGTTTTATTCCCAAAAGGATTGAAAGAAAATAAGTTCCCTAAAGATTGTTCCTTCTCGGATTGAAAAAGAAAATAAGCAGAATAGGTTCCTAAAGATTGTTCCATTCTCGGATTGAAAAGAAAATAAGCAGAATAGGTTCCTAAAGATTGTTCCATTCTCGGATTGAAAAAGAAAATAAGCAGAATAGGTTCCTAAAAAGAAAATTGTTTCATTCTCCATTCGGATTGAAAAGAAAATAAGCAGAATAGGTTCCTAAAGATTGTTCCATTCTCGGATTCAGAATAGGTTCCTAAAGATTGAAAAAAAAATAAGCAGAATAGGTTCCTAAAGATTGTTCCATTCTCGGATTGAAAAAGAAAATAAGCAGAATAGGTTCCTAAAAGATTGTTCCATTCTCAGATTGAAAAAAAAATAAGCAGAATAGGTTCCTATTGAAAAGAAATAATTCTTTGAAAAAGAAGAATTTCCTAAAGATTCCATTCTCGGATTGAAAAGAAAATAAGCAGAATAGGTTCCAAAGATTATTCCATTCTCGGATCCTAAAAAATAAGCAGAATAGGTTCCAAAGATTGTTCATTCTCAGATTGAAAAGAAAATAAGCAGAATAGGTTCCCTAAAAGATTGGTTCCATTCTCAGATTGAAAAGAAAATAATAGAATAGGTTTGTTCCATTCTAAAAAGAAAAATAAGCAGAATTTCCATTCTCCATTCTCAGATTGAAAAAAAATAAGCAGAATAGGTTCCTAAAGATTATTCCATTCTCGGATTGAAAAGAAAATAAGCAGAATAGGTTCCTAAAGATTGTTCCATTCCATTCTCAGTTCCTTGAAAAAAGAAAAAAGAATAGAATAAAAGAAAAATAAGCAGAATAGGTTCAAAGATTGTTCCATTCTCGGATTGAAAAAAAAAAAGCAGAATAGGTTCCTAAAGATTGTTCCATTCTCGGATTGAAAAGAAAATAAGCAGAATAGGTTCCTAAAGATTGTTCCATTCTCGGATTGAAAAGAAAATAATCAGAATAGGTTCCTAAAGATTATTCCATTCTCGGATTGAAAAGAAAATAAGCAATAGGTTCCTAAAGATTGTTTCTCGGATTGAAAAGAAAATTAGAATTCCAAAGATTCCATTCTCGGATTGAAAAGAAAATAATCAGAATAGGTTCCTAAAGATTGTTCCATTCTCGGATTGAAAGAAAATAAGAATAGGTTCAAAGAATTGAAAGGTTCCTAAAGATTGTTCCATTCTCGGATTGAAAAGAAAATAAGAATAGGTTCCTAAAGATTGTTCCAGGATTGAAAAGAAAATAAGCAGAATAGGTTCTAAAGATTGTTCCATTCTCGGATTGAAAAGAAAATAAGCAGAATAGGTTCCTAAAGATTATTCCATTCTCGGATTGAAAAGAAAATAAGCAGAATAGGTTCCTAAAAAGATTGTTCCATTCTCGGATTGAAAAGAAAATAAGCAGAATAGGTTCCTAAAGATTGTTCCATTCTCGGATTGAAAAGAAAATAATCAAATAGGTTCCAAAGATTATTCCATTCCGGATTGAAAAGAAAATAAGCAGAATAGGTTCCTTCCATTCTCAGATTGAAAAGAAAATAATCAGAATAGGTTCCTAAAGATTGTTCCATTCTCGGATTGAAAAGAAAATAAGCAGAATAGGTTCCTAAAGATTGTTCCATTCTCGGATTGAAAAGAAAATAAGCAGAATAGGTTCCTAAAGATTATTCCATTCCGGATTCTCAAAGATTGAATTCTCGGATTGAAAAAGAAAATAAGCAGAATAGGTTCCTAAAGATTATTCCATTCTCGGATTGAAAAGAAAATAAGCCAAAGATTCCATCTCGATTGAAAAAAAAATAAGAAGAATAGGTTCCTTGAAAAGATTGTTCCATTCCATTTTGATTGAAAAGAAAATAAGCAGAATAGGTTCCATTCTTCTCGGATTGAAAAGAAAATAAGCAGAATAGGTTCCTAAAAAAGATTGTTCCATTCTCGGATTGAAAAGAAAATAATCAGGTTCCTAAAGGTTCCATTCTCGGATTGAAAAGAAAATAAGCAGAATAGGTTCCTAAAGATTATTCCATTCTCGGATTGAAAAGAAAAATAAGCAGAATAAATAAGCAGAATAGGTTCCTAAAGATTGTTCCATTCTCGGATTGAAAAGAAAATTGAAATAGAAAATAAGCAGAATAGGTTCCTAAAGATTATTCCATTCTCGGATTGAAAAAAGAAAATAAGCAGAATAGGTTCCTAAAGATTGTTCCATTCTCGGATTGAAAAGAAAATAAGCAGAATAGGTTCCTAAAGATTGTTCCATTCTCGGATTGAAAAGAAAATAAGAATAGGTTCCTAAAGATTGTTCCATTCTCGGATTGAAAAGAAAATAAGCAGAATAGGTTCCATTCTCGGATTGAAAAGAAAAAATAAGCAGAATAGGTTCAAAGATTGTTCCATTCTCGGAAAAAGAAAATAAGCAGAATAGGTTCCTAAAAAGATTGTTCCATTCTCGGATTGAAAAGAAAATAAGCAGAATAGGTTCCTAAAGATTGTTCCATTCTCGGATTGAAAAGAAAATAAGCAGAATAGGTTCCTAAAGATTGTTCCATTCTCGGATTGAAAAGAAAATAAGCAGAATAGGTTCCTAAAATTGTTCCATTCTCGGATTGAAAAGAAAATAAGCAGAATAGGTTCCAAAGATTGTTCCATTCTCGGATTGAAAAGAAAATAAGCAGAATAGGTTCCTAAAGATTGTTCCATTCTCGGATTGAAAAGAAAATAGAATAGGTTCAGAATAGGTTCAGAATAGGTTCCTAAAGATTGTTCCATTCTCGGATTGAAAAGAAAATAAGCAGAATAGGTTCCTAAAGATTATTCCATTCTCGGATTGAAAAGAAAATAATCAGAATAGGTTCCTAAAGATTGTTCCATTCTCGGATTGAAAAGAAAATAAGCAGAATAGGTTCCTAAAGATTATTCCATTCTCGGATTGAAAAGAAAATAAGCAGAATAGGTTCCTAAAGATTGTTCCATTCTCGGATTGAAAAGAAAATAAGCAGAATAGGTTCCTAAAGATTGTTCCATTCTAGGTTCATTCTCGGATTGAAAAGAAAATAAGCAGAATAGGTTCCTAAATTGAAAAGAAAATTGAATTCCATTCTAGGTTCCTAAAGATTGATTGAAAAGAAAATGAAAAAGAAAATTGAAATTGTTCCATTTCTCGATTGAAAATAAGCAGAATAGGTTCCCATTCTCGGATTGAAAAGAAAATAAGCAGAATAGGTTCCAAAGATTCTCCATTCTCGGATTGAAAAGAAAATAAGCAGAATAGGTTCCTAAAGATTATTCCATTCTCGGATTGAAAAGAAAATAAGCAGAATAGGTTCCTAAAGATTATTCCATTCTCGGATTGAAAAGAAAATAAGCAGAATAGGTTCCTAAAGATTATTCCATTCTCGGATTGAAAAGAAAATAAATAAGGTTCCTAAAGATTATTCTATTTTCGGATTGAAAAGAAAATAGTAGAATAGGTTCCCATTCTCGGATTGAAAAGAAAATAAGCAGAATAGGTTCCAAAGATTCTCTCGGATTGAAAAAGAAAAATAATAATAGGTTCCTAAAGATTATTCCATTCTCGGATTGAAAAGAAAATAAGGAATAGGTCCTAAAAGATTATTCCATTCTCAGATTGAAAAGAAAATAAGCAGAATAGGTTCCTAAAGATTGTTCCATTCTCGGATTGAAAAGAAAATAAGCAGAATAGGTTCCTAAAGATTGTTCCATTCTCGGATTGAAAAGAAAATAAGCAGAATAGGTTCCTAAAGATTGTTCCATTCTCGGATTGAAAAGAAAATAAGCAGAATAGGTTCCTAAAGATTGTTCCATTCTCGGATTGAAAAGAAAATAAGCAGAATAGGTTCCTAAAGATTGTTCCATTCTCGGATTGAAAAGAAAATAAGCAGAATAGGTTCCTAAAGATTATTCCATTCTCGGATTGAAAAGAAAATAATCAGAATAGGTTCCTAAAGATTATTCCATTCTCGGATTGAAAAGAAAATAAGAATAGGTTCCAAAGATTTCCTAAAAAGAAAATTAGGTTCAAAGATTCCCATTCTCAGATTGAAAAGAAAATAAGCAGAATAGGTTCCTAAAGATTGAATTCCATTCTCGGATTGAAAAGAAAATAAGCAGAATAGGTTCCTAAAGATTGTTCCATTCTCGGATTGAAAAGAAAATAAGCAGAATAGGTTCCTAAAGATTATTCCATTCTCGGATTGAAAAGAAAATAATCAGAATAGGTTTCCATTCTCGGATTGAAAAGAAAATTAGGTTCTAAAGATTGTTCCATTCTCGGATTGAAAGAAAATAATCAGAATAGGTTCCTAAAGATTATTCCATTCTCGGATTGAAAAGAAAATAATCAGAATAGGTTCCTAAAGATTATTCCATTCTCGGATTGAAAAGAAAATAAGCAGAATAGGTTCCTAAAGATTATTCCATTCTCTGATTGAAAAGAAAATAATCAGAATAGGTTCCTAAAGATTATTCCATTCTCAGATTGAAAAGAAAATAAGCAGAATAGGTTCTAAAGATTGTTCCATTCTCGGATTGAAAAGAAAATAAGCAGAATAGGTTCCTAAAGATTGTTCCATTCTCGGATTGAAAAGAAAATAAGCAGAATAGGTTCCATAAAAAGAAAATTAGGTTCCTAAAGATTATTCCATTCTCGGATTGAAAAGAAAATAAGCAGAATAGGTTCCTAAAGATTGTTCCATTCTCGGATTGAAAAGAAAATAAGCAGAATAGGTTCCTAAAAATTGTTCCATTCTCGGATTGAAAAGAAAATAAGCAGAATAGGTTCCTAAAAAGATTGTTCCATTCTCGGAAAAAGAAAATAAGCAGAATAGGTTCCAAAGATTGTTCCATCTCGGATTGAAAAGAAAATAAGCAGAATAGGTTCCTAAAGATTATTCCATTCTCGGATTGAAAGAAAAATAAGCAGAATAGGTTCCTAAAGATTATTCCATTCTCGGATTGAAAAGAAAATAAGGAATAGGTTCCTAAAGATTGTTCCATTCTCGGATTGAAAAGAAAATAAGCAGAATAGGTTCCTAAAGATTGTTCCATTCTATTGAAAAGAAAATAAGCAGAATAGGTTCCAAAGATTCCATCGGATTGAAAAGAAAATAAGCAAAATAGGTTCTCTAAAAGAAAATAAGCAGAATAGGTTCCTAAGAAAATTCCAACACATTCTCGGATTGAAAAAGAAAATTAGGTTCCTTTCTCATTCTCGGATTGAAAAGAAAATAAGCAGAATAGGTTCCTAAAGATTGTTCCATTCTCAGATTGAAAAAGAAAAAGCAGAATAGGTTCAAAGATTGTTCCATTCGGATTGAAAAGAAAATAGGAATAGGTTCCTAAAGATTGTTCCATTCTCAGATTGAAAAGAAAATAAGCAGAATAGGTTCCTAAAAGATTGTTCCATTCTCGGATTGAAAAGAAAATAAGCAGAATAGGTTCCTAAAGATTGTTCCATTCCGGATTGAAAAGAAAATAAGCAGAATAGGTTCCATTCTTCCATTCTCGGATTGAAAAGAAAATAAGCAGAATAGGTTCCTAAAGATTGTTCCATTCTCGGATTGAAAAAGAAAATAAGCAGAATAGGTTCCTAAAAAGAAAATTAGGTTCCATTCTCAGATTGAAAAGAAAATAAGCAGAATAGGTTCCTAAAGATTGTTCCATTCTCGGATTGAAAAGAAAATAAGCAGAATAGGTTCTCGATTGTTCCATTCTCGGATTGAAAAGAAAATAAATAGCAGAATAGGTTCCAGAAAAAGATTGTTCCATTCTCGGATTGAAAAGAAAATAAGCAATAGGTTCCAAAGATTGTTCCATTCTCGGATTGAAAAAGAAAATAAGCAGAATAGGTTCCTAAAGATTGTTCCATTTCGGATTGAAAAGAAAAAGAAATAGGTTCCTAAAGATTGTTCCATTCTCGGATTGAAAAGAAAATAAGCAGAATAGGTTCCTAAAGATTATTCCATTCTCGGATTGAAAAGAAAATAATCAGAATAGGTTCCTAAAGATTATTCCATTCTCGGATTGAAAAGAAAATAATAGAATAGGTTCTAAAGATTATTCAATTCTCGGATTGAAAAGAAAATAAGCAGAATAGGTTCCTAAAGATAGTTCCATTCTCGGATTGAAAAGAAAATAATCAGAATAGGTTCCTAAAGATTGTTCCATTCTCGGATTGAAAAGAAAATAAGCAGAATAGGTTCCTAAAGATTGTTCCATTCTCGGATTGAAAAAAGTAGAAAATAAGCAAGAATAGGTTCCTTGTTCCATTCTCGGATTGAAAGAAAATAAGCAGAATAGGTTCCAAAGATTCCATTCTCGGATTGAAAAGAAAATAAGCAGAATAGGTTCCTAAAGATTATTCCATTCTCAGAAAAGAAAAATCAGAAAAATAAAAGATTATTCCATTCTCGGATTGAAAAGAAAAATAAGCAGGTTAGGTTCTAAAGATTATTCCATTCTCGGATTGAAAAGAAAATAAAATTCTAAAGCAGAATTGTTCCATTCTCGGATTGAAAAGAAAATAAGCAGAATAGGTTCCTAAAGATTGTTCCATTCTCGGATTGAAAAGAAAATAAGCAGAATAGGTTCCTAAAGATTGTTCCATTCTCGGATTGAAAAGAAAATAAGCAGAATAGGTTCCTAAAGATTGTTCCATTCTCGGATTGAAAAGAAAATAAGCAGAATAGGTTCCTAAAGATTATTCCATTCTCGGATTGAAAAGAAAATAATCAGAATAGGTTCCTAAAGATTATTCCATTCTCGGATTGAAAAGAAAATAAGCAGAATAGGTTCCTAAAGATTATTCCATTCTCGGAATAGGTTTAAAGATTGTTCCATTCTCGGATTGAAAAGAAAATAAGCAGAATAGGTTCCTAAAGATTGTTCCATTCTCGGATTGAAAAGAAAATAAGCAGAATAGGTTCCTAAAGATTATTCCATTCTCGGATTGAAAAGAAAATAATCCCATTCTCGGATTGAAAAGAAAATAAGCAGAATAGGTTCCTAAAGATTATTCCATTCTCGGATTGAAAAAAAAAAATAATCAGAATAGGTTCCTAAAAGATTATTCCATTCTCGGATTGAAAAAAAAAATAAAAGATTGTTCCAGAATAGGTTCCTAGGTTCCTAAAGATTGTTCCATTCTCGGATTGAAAAGAAAATAAGCAGAATAGGTTCCTAAAGATTGTTCCATTCTCGGATTGAAAAGAAAATAAGCAGAATAGGTCTTGGAAAGTTCCATTCTCGGAAAAAGATTAGGTTCCTAAAGATTTCCATTCTCGGATTGAAAAGAAAATAATCAGAAATTATTCCATTCTCGGAAAAAGAAAATAATCAGAATAGGTTCCTAAAGATTATTCCATTCTCGGATTGAAAAGAAAATAAGCAGAATAGGTTCCCTAAAGATTGTTCCATTCTCGGATTGAAAAGAAAATAATCAGAATAGGTTCCAAAGATTGTTCCATTCTCGGATTGAAAAGAAAATAAGCAGAATAGGTTCCTAAAGATTGTTCCATTCTCGGATTGAAAAGAAAATAAGCAGAATTGTTCCATTCTCGGAAAGAAAAGATTGTTCCATTCTCGGATTGAAAAGAAAATAAGCAGAATAGGTTCCTAAAGATTATTCCATTCTCGGATTGAAAAGAAAATAAGCAGAATAGGTTCCTAAAGATTATTCCATCCGGATTGAAAGAAAATAAGTAGGTTCCTAAAGATTCCATTCTCAGATTGAAAAGAAAATAAGCAGAATAGGTTCCTAAAGATTGTTCCATTCTCCTAAAGATTGAAAAAGAAAATAAGCAGAATAGGTTCCTAAAGATTATTCCATTCTCGGATTGAAAAGAAAATAATCAGAATAGGTTCCTAAAGATTATTCCATTCTCGAAAAGATTGAAATAGGTTCAAAATAATTCAGAATAGGTTCCTAAAAGATTGTTCCATTCTCGGATTGAAAAGAAAATAAGCAGAATAGGTTCCTAAAGATTATTCCATTCTCGGATTGAAAAGAAAATAAAGGTTCAGATTATTCCATTCTTGGATTGAAAATTAGGTTCCTAAAGATTGTTCCATTCTCGATTGAAAAGAAAATAAGCAGAATAGGTTCCTAAGATTGTTCCATTCTCAGATTGAAAAGAAAATAAGCAGAATAGGTTCCTAAAGATTGTTCCATTCTCGGATTGAAAAGAAAATAAGCAGAATAGGTTCCTAAAGATTGTTCCATTCTCGGATTCTCGGATTGAAAAAGAAAATAAGCAGAATAGGATTGTTCCATTCTCGAAAAAGAAAATAAGCAGAATAGGTTCCAAAGATTCTCGGATTGAAAAGAAAATAAGCAGAATAGGTTCCTAAAGATTATTCCATTCTCGGATTGAAAAAAAATAAAGAATAGGTTCAAAGATTGTTCCATTCTTTGAAAAGAAAATAAGCAGAATAGGTTCCTAAAGATTATTCCATTCTCGGATTGAAAAGAAAATAAGGTTCCTAAAGATTGTTCCATTCTCGGAGAAAAGAAAATAAGGGTTCCTAAAGATTGTTCCATTCTCGGATTGAAAAGAAAATAATCAGAATAGGTTCCTAAAAAAATTGTTCCATTCTCGGATTGAAAAAGAAAATAAGCAGAATAGGTTCCTAAAGATTGTTTCCATTCTCGGATTGAAAAGAAAATAAGCAGAATAGGTTCCTAAAGATTGTTCCATTCTCGGATTGAAAAGAAAATAAGCAGAATAGGTTCCAAAGATTGTTCCATTCTCGGATTGAAAAGAAAATAAGCAGAATAGGTTCCTAAAGATTGTTCCATTCTCGGATTGAAAAAGAAAATAAGCAGAATAGGTTCCTAAAAGATTGTTCCATTCTCGGATTGAAAAGAAAATAAGCAGAATAGGTTCCATAAAAAAGATTGTTTCCATTCTCGGATTGAAAAAAAATAAGAGAATAGGTTCCTAAAGATTATCCATTCTCGGATTGAAAAGAAAATAGGCAGAATAGGTTCCTAAAGATTGTTCCATTCCGGATTCTCAGAATAGGTTCCTAAAATTCTCGGAAAATAAGCAGAATAGGTTCCTAAAGATTGTTCCATTCTCGGATTGAAAAGAAAATAAGCAGAATAGGTTCCTAAAGATTGTTCCTTGAAAAGAAATTATTTCCAAAGATTCTTCGGATTGAAAAGAAAATAAGCAGAATAGGTTCCTAAAGATTGTTCCATTCTCGGATTGAAAAGAAAATAAGCAGAATAGGTTCCTAAAGATTGTTCCATTCTCGGATTGAAAAGAAAATAAGCAGAATAGGTTCCCAAAGATTGTTCCATTCTCGGATTGAAAAGAAAATAAGCAGAATAGGTTCCTAAAGATTGTTCCATTCTCGGATTGAAAAGAAAATAAGCAGAATAGGTTCCTAAAGATTCCATTCTTTGATTGAAAAGAAAATTAGGTTCCAAAGATTCCATTCGGATTGAAAAGAAAAAGAAGAATAGGTTCCTAAAGATAAAAGCAGAATAGGTTCCTAAAAGATTGTTCCATTCTCGGATTGAAAAGAAAATAAGCAGAATAGGTTCCTAAAGATTATTCCATTCTCGGATTGAAAAGAAAATAAGCAGAATAGGTTCCTAAAGATTGTTCCATTCTCGGATTGAAAAGAAAATAAGCAGAATAGGTTCCTAAAGATTGTTCCATTCTCGGATTGAAAAGAAAATAAGCAGAATAGGTTCCTAAAAGATTGTTCCATTCTCAGATTGAAAAGAAAATAAAAGAAAATAATCAGAATAGGTTCCTAAAGATTGTTCCATTCTCGGATTGAAAAGAAAATAAGCAGAATAGGTTCCTAAAAAGATTGTTCCATTCTCGGATTGAAAAGAAAATAAAATAGGTTCCTAAGAATAGGTTCCTTGAAAAGAAAATTAGGTTCCATTCTCCATTTGAAAAAAGAAAATAAGCAGAATAGGTTCCTAAAGATTATTCCATTATTGAAAAGAAAATAAGAGAATTTCCTAAAGATTCCATTCTCGGATTGAAAAGAAAATAAGCAGAATAGGTTCCTAAAGATTGTTCCATTCTCGGATTGAAAAGAAAATAAGCAGAATAGGTTCCTAAAGATTGTTCCATTCTCGGATTGAAAGAAAATAAGTTCCATTCTCGGATTGAAAGAAAATAAGCAGAATAGGTTCTAAAGATTATTCCATTCTCGGATTGAAAAGAAAATAAGCAGAATAGGTTCCTAAAGATTATTCCATTCTCGGATTGAAAAGAAAAAATAAATAGGTTCAGAGATTATTCCATTCTCGGATTGAAAAGAAAATAATCAGAATAGGTTCCTAAAGATTATTCCATTCTCGGATTGAAAAAAATAAAATAAGCAGAATTTCTCGGAGGTTCCAGAAAGGTTTTATTCCATTCTCGGATTGAAAAGAAAATAAGCAAATAAAAGATTGTTCATTCTCGGATTGAATAGGTTCCTAAAAGATTGTTCCATTCTCGATTGAAAAGAAAATAAGCAGAATAGGTTCCTAAAGATTGTTCCATTCTCGGATTGAAAAGAAAATAAGCAGAATAGGTTCCTAAAGATTATTCCATTCTCGGATTGAAAAGAAAATAAGCAGAATAGGTTCCTAAAGATTATTCCATTCTCGGATTGAAAAGAAAATAAGCAGAATAGGTTCCTAAAGATTGTTCCATTCTCGGATTGAAAAAAAAAAGCAGAATAAAGATTATTCCAGGATAGGTTCCTAAAGATTGTTCCATTCTCGGATTGAAAAGAAAATAAGCAGAATAGGTTCCTAAAGATTGTTCCATTCTCGGATTGAAAAGAAAATAAGCAGAATAGGTTCCTAAAGATTGTTCCATTCTCGGATTGAAAAGAAAATAAGCAGAATAGGTTCCTAAAGATTATTCCATTCTCGGATTGAAAAGAAAATAAGCAGAATAGGTTCCTAAAGATTGTTCCATTCTCGGATTGAAAAGAAAATAAGCAGAATAGGTTCCTAAAGGTTCCATTCTCGGAAAAAGAAAATTATAGGTTCCAAAGATTGTTCTCAGATTGAAAAGAAAATAAGCAGAATAGGTTCCTAAAGATTGTTCCATTCTCGGATTGAAAAGAAAATAAGCAGAATAGGTTCCCAAAGATTATTCCATTCGGATTGAAAAGAAAATAAGCAGAATAGGTTCCAAAGATTCCATCTCGGATTGAAAAGAAAATAAATAGGTTCAAAGATTAATTCTCGGATTGAAAAGAAAATAATCAGAATAGGTTCCTAAAGATTATTCCATTCTCGGATTGAAAAGAAAATAAGCAGAATAGGTTCCTAAAGATTGAAAAGAAAATCCATTCTCGGATTGAAAAGAAAATAAATCAGAATAGGTTCCATTCTCGGAAAAAGAAAATTAGAATTTCCAAAGATTCTCAGATTGAAAAGAAAATAAAAGAAAACAAGTTAAAAAGAATAGGTTCAGAATAGGTTCCTAAAGATTGTTCCATTCTCGGATTGAAAAGAAAATAAGCAGAATAGGTTCCTAAAGATTGTTCCATTCTCGGATTGAAAAGAAAATAAGCAGAATAGGTTCCTAAAGATTGTTCCATTCTCGGATTGAAAAGAAAATAAGCAGAATAGGTTCCAAAGATTGTTCCATTCTCGGATTGAAAAGAAAATAAGCAGAATAGGTTCCTAAAAAGATTGATTCCATTCTCGGATTGAAAAGAAAATAAGCAGAATAGGTTCCTAAAGATTGTTCCATTCTCGGATTGAAAAGAAAATAAGCAGAATAGGTTCCTAAAGATTATTCCATTCTCGGATTGAAAAGGTTCCTAAAGAAAATAAAAAGAAAAATAAGCAGAATAGGTTCCTAAAGATTGTTCCATTCTCGAAAAGAAAATTGAATAGGTTCCTAAAGATTGTTCCATTCTCGGATTGAAAAGAAAATAAGCAGAATAGGTTCCTAAAGATTGTTCCATTCTCGGATTGAAAATAAAAATAGGTTCCTAAAGATTGTTCAAATAGGTTCCTAAAGATTGTTCCATTCTCGGATTGAAAAGAAAATAAGCAGAATAGGTTCCTAAAGATTGTTCCATTCTCGGATTGAAAAAAAAAAAGCAGAATAGGTTCCTAAAGATTATTCCATTCTCGGATTGAAAAGAAAATAAGCAGAATAGGTTCCAAAGATTGTTCCATTCTCGGATTGAAAAGAAAATAAGCAGAATAGGTTCCTAAAGATTGTTCCATTCTCGGATTGAAAAAGAAAATAAGCAGAATAGGTTCCTAAAGATTATTCCATTCTCGGATTGAAAAGAAAATAATCAGAATAGGTTCCATTCTCGGATTGAAAAGAAAATAAGCAGAATAGGTTCCAAAGATTCTCTTCGGATTGAAAAGAAAATAAGCAGAATAGGTTCCTAAAGATTGTTCAGAATTGAAAAGAAAATAAGCAGAATAGGTTCCTAAAGATTTTCCATTCTCGGATTGAAAGAAAATAAGCAGAATAGGTTCCCAAAGATTGTTCCATTCTCGGATTGAAAAGAAAATAAGCAGAATAGGTTTCTAAAGATTGTTCCATTCTCGATTGAAAAGAAAATAAGCAGAATAGGTTCCATTCTCGGATTGAAAAGAAAATAAGCAGAATAGGTTCCTAAAGATTGTTCCATTCTCGGATTGAAAAGAAAATAAGCAGAATAGGTTCCTAAAGATTGTTCCATTCTCGGATTGAAAAGAAAAAGCAGAATAGGTTCCTAAAGATTATTCCATTCTCGGATTGAAAAGAAAAATTAGGTTCCAAAGATTATTCCAATTGAAAAGAAAATAAGCAGAATAGGTTCCAAAGATTATTCCAAATTGAAAAGAAAATAAGCAGAATAGGTTCCTAAAGATTGTTCCATTCTCGGATTGAAAAGAAAATAAGCAGAATAGGTTCCTAAAGATTGTTCCATTCTCGGATTGAAAAGAAAATAAGCAGAATAGGTTCCTAAAGATTGTTCCATTCTCGGATTGAAAAGAAAATAAGCAGAATAGGTTCCTAAAGATTATTCCATTTCCAGAATTCTCCATTCTCGATTGAAAAGAAAATAAGCAGAATAGGTTCCTAAAGATTATTCCATTCTCGGATTGAAAAGAAAATAAGCAGAATAGGTTCCTAAAGATTGTTCCATTCTCGGATTGAAAAGAAAATAAGCAGAATAGGTTCCTAAAGATTGTTCCATTCTCGGATTGAAAAAGAAAAATAAAATAGGTTCCTAAAGATTGTTCCATTCTCGGATTGAAAAGAAAATAAGCAGAATAGGTTCCTAAAGATTGTTCCATTCTCGGATTGAAAAGAAAATAAGCAGAATAGGTTCCTAAAGATTCCATTCTCGGATTGAAAAGAAAAATATTCCAAAGATTGTTCTCGGATTGAAAAGAAAATAAGCAGAATAGGTTCCTAAAGATTAGGTCCATTCTCGGATTGAAAAGAAAATAAGCAGAATAGGTTCCTAAAGATTATTCCATTCTCGGATTGAAAAGAAAATAAGCAGAATAGGTTCCTAAAGATTGTTCCATTCTCGGATTGAAAAGAAAATAAGCAGAATAGGTTCCTAAAGGTTCCAGAATAAAAGATTATTCCATTCTCGGATTGAAAAGAAAATAAGCAGAATAGGTTCCTAAAGATTGTTCCATTCTCGGATTGAAAATAAGAAAATAAAGCATTGAATAGGTTCCTAAAGATTGTTCCATTCTCGGATTGAAAAAGAAAATAAGAATAGGTTCCTAAAGGTTCCTTCTCGGAAAAGAAAATTAGGTTCCATTCTCGGATTGAAAAGAAAATAAGCAGAATAGGTTCCCAAAGATTGTTCCATTCTCAAAGATTGAAAAGAAAATAAGCAGAATAGGTTCCTAAAGATTATTCCATTCTCGGATTGAAAAGAAAATAAGAGAATAGGTTCCTAAAGATTGTTCCATTCTCGGATTGAAAAAGAAAATAAGCAGAATAGGTTCCTAAGATTGTTCCATTCTCGGATTGAAAAGAAAATAAGCAGAATAGGTTCCTAAAGATTGTTCCATTCTCGATTGAAAAGATTATTCCAAAGATTCTCGGATTGAAAAGAAAATAAGCAGAATAGGTTCCTAAAGATTGTTCCATTCTCGGATTGAAAAGAAAATAAGAATAGGTTCCTAAAGATTCCTCGGATTGAAAAGAAAATTGTTCCATTCTCGGATTGAAAAGAAAATAAGCAGAATAGGTTCCTAAAGATTGTTCCATTCTCGGATTGAAAAGAAAATAAGCAGAATAGGTTCCTAAAGATTGTTCCATTCTCGGATTGAAAAGAAAATAAGCAGAATAGGTTCCAAAGATTCCATTCAGATTGAAAAGAAAATAAGCAGAATAGGTTCCTAAAGATTGTTCCATTCTCGGATTGAAAAGAAAATAAGAAAATAAGTTCCTAATAGGTTCCATTCTCGGATTGAAAAGAAAATTAGAATAGGTTCCAAAGATTGTTCCATTCTCGGATTGAAAAAGAAAATAAGCAGAATAGGTTCCTAAAGATTGTTCCATTCTCGGATTGAAAAAGAAAATAAGCAGAATAGGTTCCTAAAGATTATTCCATTCTCAGATTGAAAAGAAAATAAGCAGAATAGGTTCCTAAAGATTGTTCCATTCTCGAAAAAGAAAATAAGCAGAATAGGTTCCTAAAGATTCCATTCTCGGATTGAAAAGAAAATCGGATTGAAAAGAAAAAAAGCAGAATAGGTTCCTAAAGATTGTTCCATTCTCGGATTGAAAAGAAAATAAGCAGAATAGGTTCCTAAAGATTGTTCCATTCTCGGATTGAAAAAAAAAATAAGAAAATAGGTTCAGAATATTGTTCCATTCTCGGATTGAAAAGAAAATTAGGTTCCATTCTCCATTTCGGATTGAAAAGAAAATAAGGTTCCTAAAGATTGTTCCATTCTCGGATTGAAAAGAAAATAAGCAGAATAGGTTCCTAAAGATTGTTCCATTCTCGGATTGAAAAGAAAATAAGCAGAATAGGTTCCTAAAGATTATTCCATTCTCGGATTGAAAAGAAAATAAGCAGAATAGGTTCCCATTCTCGGATTGAAAAGAAAATAAGCAGAATAGGTTCCTAAAGATTGTTCCATTCTCGGAAAAAGAAAATTAATCCAAAGATTCCATTCTCGATTGAAAAGAAAATAAGAATAGGTTCCTAAAGATTATTCCAATTGAAAAGAAAATAAGTAGGTTCTAAAGATTGTTCCATTCTCGGATTGAAAAGAAAATAAGCAGAATAGGTTCCTAAAGATTGTTCCATTCTCGGATTGAAAAGAAAATAAGCAGAATAGGTTCCTAAAGATTGTTCCATTCTCGGATTGAAAAGAAAATAAGCAGAATAGGTTCCTAAAGATTGTTCCATTCTCGATTGAAAAGAAAATAAGCAGAATAGGTTCCTAAAGATTATTCCATTCTCGGATTGAAAAGAAAATAAGCAGAATAGGTTCCAAAGATTGTTCCATTCGGATTGAAAAGAAAATAAGAGAATAGGTTCCTAAAGATTGTTCCATTCTCGGATTGAAAAGAAAATAAGCAGAATAGGTTCCTAAAGATTGTTCCATTCTCGGATTGAAAAGAAAATAAGCAGAATAGGTTCCTAAAAAGATTGTTCCATTCTCGGATTGAAAAGAAAATAAGCAGAATAGGTTCCTAATATTGTTCCTAAAAAGAAAATAAGCAGAATTTCCAAGATTGTTCCATTCTCGGATTGAAAAGAAAATAAGCAGAATAGGTTCCTAAAGATTGTTCCATTTTTGAAAAGAAAATAAGCCAAAGATTCCATTCTCGGATTGAAAAGAAAATAAGCAGAATAGGTTCCTAAAGATTGTTCCATTCTCAGATTGAAAAGAAAATAAGCAGAATAGGTTCCTAAAGATTGTTTTCCATTGAAAAAGAAAATCAGAATAGGTTCCTAAAGATTGTTCCATTCTCGAAAAAGAAAATAAGCAGAATAGGTTCCTAAAGATTGTTCCATTCTCGGATTGAAAAAGAAAATAAGCAGAATAGGTTCCTAAATTGAAAAAAATAAGCAGAATAGGTTCCAAAGATTGTTCCATTCTCGGATTGAAAAGAAAATAAGCAGAATAGGTTCCATTCTAAAAAGATTAGGTTCCATTTGTTCTCGGATTGAAAAGAAAATAAGCAGAATAGGTTCCTAAAGATTGTTCCATTCTCGGATTGAAAAGAAAATAAGCAGAATAGGTTCCTAAAGATTGTTCCATTCTCGGATTGAAAAGAAAATAAGCAGAATAGGTTCCTAAAGATTGTTCCATTCTCGGATTGAAAAGAAAATAAGCAGAATAGGTTCCTAAAGATTGTTCCATTCTCGGATTGAAAAAGAAAATAAGCAGAATAGGTTCCTAAAAGATTGTTCCAATTGAAAAGAAAAGCAGAATAGGTTCAAAATTGTTCCATTCTCTTGAAAAGAAAATAAGCAGAATTCCAAAGATTCTTCTCGATTGAAAAGAAAATAAGCAGAATAGGTTCCTAAAGATTGTTCCATTCTCGGATTGAAAAGAAAATAAGCAGAATAGGTTCCTAAAGATTGTTCCATTCTCAGATTGAAAAGAAAATAAGCAGAATAGGTTCCTAAAAGATTGTTCCATTCTCGGATTGAAAAGAAATAAGCAGAATAGGTTCCTAAAGATTAGTTCCATTCTCGGATTGAAAAGAAAATAAGCAGAATAGGTTCCTAAAGATTGTTCCATTCTCGGATTGAAAAGAAAATAAGCAGAATAGGTTCCTAAAGATTGTTCCATTCTCGGATTGAAAAGAAAATAAGCAGAATAGGTTCCTAAAGATTGTTCCATTCTCGGATTGAAAAGAAAATAAGCAGAATAGGTTCCTAAAGATTGTTCCATTCTCGGATTGAAAAGAAAATAAGCAAAATAAAGATTGTTCCAGAATAGGTTCCTAAAGATTGTTCCATTCTCGGATTGAAAAGAAAATAAGCAGAATAGGTTCCTAAAGATTGTTCCATTCTCGGATTGAAAAGAAAATAAGCAGAATAGGTTCCTAAAGATTGTTCCATTCTCGGATTGAAAAAAAAATAAGCAGAATAGGTTCCTAAAGATTGTTCCATTCTCGGATTGAAAAGAAAATAAGCAGAATAGGTTCCTAAAGATTGTTCCATTCTCGGATTGAAAAGAAATAAGAATAATAGGTTCCTAAAAAGATTAAGTTCCATTCTCGGATTGAAAAGAAAATAAGCAGAATAGGTTCCTAAAGATTGTTCCATTCTCGGATTGAAAAGAAAATAAGCAGAATAGGTTCCTAAAGATTGTTCCATTCTCGATTGAAAAAAGAAAATAAGCAGAATAGGTTCCTAAAGATTGTTCCATTCTCGGATTGAAAAGAAAATAAGCAGAATAGGTTCCTAAAGATTGTTCCATTCTCGGATTGAAAAGAAAATAAGCAGAATAGGTTCCTAAAGATTGTTCCATTCTCGGATTGAAAAGAAAATAAGAAAAGGTAAAGCCAGAATAGGTTTCCTAAAGATTGTTCCATTCTCGGATTGAAAAGAAAATAAGCAGAATAGGTTCCTAAAGATTGTTCCATTCTCGGATTGAAAAGAAAATAAGCAGAATAGGTTCCATTCTCGGAAAAAGAAAATAAGAGAATTTCCTAAAGATTCCATTCTCGGATTGAAAAGAAAATAAGAAAATAAGCAGAATAGGTTCCTAAAGATTATTCCATTCTCGGATTGAAAAGAAAATAAGCAGAATAGGTTCCTAAGATTGATTGAAAAGAAAAATCCATTCTCAGATTGAAAAGAAAATAAGCAGAATAGGTTCCTAAAGATTATTCCATTCTCGGATTGAAAAGAAAATAAGCAGAATAGGTTCCTAAAGATTGTTCCATTCTCGGATTGAAAAGAAAATAAGCAGAATAGGTTCCTAAAGATTGTTCCATTCTCGGATTGAAAAGAAAATAAGCAGAATAGGTTCCAAAGATTCCATTCTCGGATTGAAAAGAAAATAAGCAGAATAGGTTCCTAAAGATTGTTCCATTCTCGGATTGAAAAGAAAATAAGCAGAATAGGTTCCTAAAGATTGTTCCATTCTCGGATTGAAAAGAAAATAAGCAGAATAGGTTCCTAAAGATTGTTCCATTCTCGGATTGAAAAGAAAATAAGCAGAATAGGTTCCTTCTCGATTGAAAAGAAAATTAGGTTCCAAAGATTCTCTCGGATTGAAAAGAAAATAAGCAGAATAGGTTCCTAAAGATTGTTCCATTCTCGGATTGAAAAGAAAATAAGCAGAATAGGTTCCTAAAGATTGTTCCATTCTCGGATTGAAAAGAAAATAAGCAGAATTCCAGGTTCCTAAAGATTGTTCCATTCTCGGATTGAAAAGAAAATAAGCAGAATAGGTTCCATAAAAATTATTCCATTCTCAGGATTGAAAAGAAAATAAGCAGAATAGGTTCCTAAAGATTGTTCCATTCTCGGATTGAAAAGAAAATAAGCAGAATAGGTTCCTAAAGATTGTTCCATTCTCGGATTGAAAAAATAATCAGAAAATAAGCAGAATAGGTTCCTAAAGATTGTTCCATTCTCGGATTGAAAAGAAAATAAGCAGAATAGGTTCCTAAAGATTGTTCCATTCTCGGAAAAAAGAAAATAAGCAGAATAGGTTCCAAAGATTGTTCCATTCTCGGATTGAAAAGAAAATAAGCAGAATAGGTTCCTAAAGATTGTTCCATTCTCGGATTGAAAAAAAAATAAGCAGAATAGGTTCCTAAAGATTGTTCCATTCTCGGATTGAAAAGAAAATAAGCAGAATAGGTTCCTAAAGATTGTTCCATTCTCGGATTGAAAAGAAAATAAGCAGAATAGGTTCCTAAAGATTGTTCCATTCTCGGATTGAAAAGAAAATAGAATAGGTTCCTAAAGATTGTTCCATTCTCGATTGAAAAAAAAATAAGCAGAATAGGTTCCTAAAGATTGTTCCATTCTCGGATTGAAAAAAAATAAGCAGAATAGGTTCCTAAAGATTAGGTTCCATTCTCGGATTGAAAAGAAAATAAGCAGAATAGGTTCCTAAAGATTGTTCCATTCTCGGATTGAAAAAAAAATAGGAATTCCTAAAGATTGTTCCATTCTCGGATTGAAAAAAAATAAGCAGAATAGGTTCCTAAAGATTATTCCATTCTCGGATTGAAAAGAAAATAAGCAGAATAGGTTCCTAAAGATTGTTCCATTTCTCGGTTGAAAAGAAAATAAGCAGAATAGGTTCCTAAAGATTGTTCCATTCTCGGATTGAAAAAAAATAAGCAGAATAGGTTCCAAAGTTTGTTCCTTCTCGATTGCAAAGAAAATTAGGTTCCATTCTCGGATTGAAAAGAAAATAAGGATTGAAAAGAAAATAAGCAGAATAGGTTCCTAAAGATTGTTCCATTCTCGGATTGAAAAGAAAATAAGCAGAATAGGTTCCTAAAGATTGTTCCATTCTCGGATTGAAAAAAAATAAGCAGAATAGGTTCCTAAAGATTGTTCCATTCTCGGATTGAAAAGAAAATAAGCAGAATAGGTTCCTAAAGATTGTTCCATTCTCGGATTGAAAAGAAAATAAGCAGAATAGGTTCCTAAAGATTGTTCCATTCTCGGATTGAAAAGAAAATAAGCAGAATAGGTTCCTAAAGATTGTTCCATTCTCGGATTGAAAAGAAAATAAGCAGAATAGGTTCCTAAAGATTGTTCCATTCTCGGATTGAAAAGAAAATAAGAATAGGTTCCTAAAGGTTCCATTCTCGGATTGAAAAGAAATTAGGTTCCAAAGATTGTTCCATTCTCGGATTGAAAAGAAAATAAGCAGAATAGGTTCCTAAAGATTGTTCCATTCTCGGATTGAAAAGAAAATAAGCAGAATAGGTTCCTAAAGATTGTTCCATTCTCGGATTGAAAAGAAAATAAGCAGAATAGGTTCCTAAAGATTGTTCCATTCTCGGATTGAAAAGAAAATAAGCAGAATAGGTTCCTAAAGATTATTCCATTCTCGGATTGAAAAAAAAATAAGCAGAATAGGTTCCTAAAGATTATTCCATTCTCGGATTGAAAAGAAAATAATCAGAATAGGTTCCTAAAGATTGTTCCATTCTCGGATTGAAAAGAAAATAAGCAGAATAGGTTCCTAAATATTCCCCCCGTTTATAGAGAGTTCGATGGATAAATTGTCGTCTAAATTACGCAAAAAGGAAAATAAATTTAACATAAATTTACCAAAATTACACCAAAATATCTTGAAATACTAGAGTAAATTTATTAAATAAAATCGCCATTGCTTCAACCACAGCTTCCAGACGAATTCGGAATCTCCTGCAACTCTTCTGAGACGGTCTCCTTGTTAAACTTGGTGAATGCTGCCATAATCCTTGACTTCAGTTCATCTTTGATGTTACAAGGAGTTTTGTTGGTTTCTCACTCAACTGCACCCCACACCTTATAATCAGGTCTGGGAAGTTTGCACCCCACACCTAATAATCAGGTCTGGGAAGTTTGGTGGTCAGATGTAAGGGGTGATGTGGTCGCAAAAATTGCCTGACAGCTATGACTGGGTTCTCCTGCATGTGTGGCATCGTGCAGAATCCTTTTGCCAGATATAGGGTCTTCCAGCAGCCACTCTCTTGGCTCAGGGCAGCATTACCTCCTTAAGACACTTGATGTAGGCTTCCGTGTTGAGTCTGAGGCCCTCACCAACAAATTCGGGAGTTCTTATTTTTTATCAGAACGATCAGAGTTAGTTTTTCTAGGTGCCGTACCTTTGTAATCACCATTAGACTAATCCATCTCTTTCTGAATCCTCTGCACTGTGCCCAGATTGACATCCAAACACTCTGAAATGTTCATATTGGAGCTTCCGACACGAATGCCAAGTAGTAAAGCATGCCGTTTTCAATTTTCTGGCGGAGTGGATTGCATCATGGTGCTCTTTTTCACGCAGACGGTTTCCAATTGACCCTACTGTACTGTGCAACCATCAAACTAAAAAAAACAAAAAAACAACGCGCATGCGCAAAATGAAAAATATAAAAATGCGACAATTTACCCATCGCACCCTGTAGAACTAGTTTCTGGAAATTTGGGATGCCATTATTGCGGAAAACCAATAATAGCATAAATTTCAGAGTCTAGGCGTGTGAAAGTAGAATTTAGAAGGAACCGGAAATCCAATTCTAAACAGGAAACAACCTCTACTCCTGTTCGTAAAACTTGAGGTGAACCGGACCCTACGTAATGGATAGTTCCACTATATGCTAATGTTAAGGTTATGTCAATCTATAAAAATAAATCTATTACTTCTGCTTTTTATTCTTTTATTTTATAATTATATTTAATAACATTTTTCCAATTTATTTTGAAATATGAGAAACCTTTGGGTAGACATGTTCATTTCTTTATGAAAAAGAATATGTTCTCCGAAAGTGCCTTTCATTTAAGTATGCAAGTTTTGCTTACTATTTTGAGAGCGTCTATGCAAAGAGAAAAACATGAGAAAATATCACTTTTTCAAAAACACTGGGTTCTATCATAATTCATCCATTTTTCTTCTTTCTTTATTTTTTCGTTTTGCGTAGTTGCCAATCATTGAATTTTCATGCATAAATTTTGACACGAACCCAGGGGAGATAACTGAGCAGAATTAGCAGAAAGTGCTGAGGGCAACCAAAATAAAGATCACTTTAGTTCCACAACAAAACTCCCATTCATCATTATAATTACAACCAGGTTTATTGATTTAAACTGCAGACCTGAAAACTCCGCTGAGACAGACATTTTGCATCCAGATAAAAACGTTGAAATATTTTTTAGATATTGATTATAAGAACATTTCAATGTAGCAACTTTTTTTATATTAAATCAACACATCACACACACACATTTACGATAGTATAGATGCATATTCTGTTTATATTAGATATTTTACAAGCAGAAAAAGCAAAGAACTTATTGTTTTGAGGGAAGGAGTTTTTTCTTCATACTTTTAAAGAGCTAAATTTATTCACAGAATTTCCAAAGAGTTTGTATAGAAATTTGCAGTCGATTCGGTTTTTTGTGACAACGCAACTCTCGGAGACACCAACGAACCAAATCTCAAGAGACTGAGAAAGACTAGCAACGCAATTATCTATACTATTATTTTTGCCTGTTTGTATGTGCGACCGTTACTCTTTTGTGTTTAGGAGCAGAGAATTGTATATTCCCAATCTTTAGCTCACTTTTGAGAAGAAATCACACTTTCTAATCGAGAAGCATGTATAAGAATATCAAACAAGAAGGAATTGGAAATAATTTCAAGCCCAGAGAGCCACACGAGATAGAGGGGTACAGAATAAGAGGCACAGTTTATGTGGATATGTGGGGGAGATAACGGTTAAACATGGACTTGAACAGGTTAAGAGTGTAGTGATCGGGGAGCGGTTTGTGAGGGAAACGATCAGAGGAAAACAGACGTTAAGAAACAGGGAAAATAGGAGGTAAAAAATCCAGAGAAAAAATTAAAAGAAAACCAGGTGAAAGGAAAAAATGACTATACAGAATGTTTATGAATTATTATTTGTATAAATTTATTTGTACAATGTGTACAGGATAAACATTGCGCTTTCTCTTACGGTGTTGTCATTTTCAGCAAAAGTAAGAGACAAATAATAAGCATTTTTAATATCTGCTTCAAACAGCAAACAAAAGTGAATTAAAAAAAAATTATATATAAATTAAAACTTTAATAATATTTAATTAACATGCAAAGAGGTGTATTGATGAATCTTAACGGATAAATACAGTAAATTGTAGGAAGTTGTGCAGTTATTTATACATACTCTCTCTCTTTCTCTCTCTCTCTCTCTATATATATATATATACATGTGTGTGTGTGTACGTGTGTGTGGAGAGAGGGAGGGGGAAACAAAAATATATGCGAAAGGGCCGGAAAAATTACCGTGCCAAACTAAACGGACGTATAAAAATGTGCTCAATGCAGTAGGTTGAAAAAACAGACTAATACAAAGAAGAGGTAAAACACCGTATTCTACTGCACTACCGTGGTTTCGACAGTTTGGTCAGCTGTTATATATATATATATATATATATATATATATATGGTGGACTCTTGCCCCATCGTATTCGATGTATGAAGGTCAAGCAGCTCAGTTTTTATGAACCGACAGCCAGACACCAGCACATACGGTTTGATTATAGTGGTGAAGGTTTTGTGCAGAACCATCCACATATTTTGAAGGGCCGAATACAGAGACCTGGTGCACTACGTGCCATAAGGTCCCCAAACGTCCCTCTGCAGATTTTGAATTCAGAGTTGTCCTTCCCCTATACCAGTTGCCATCCAAGGCTATAGAACACAGTCTGTTACCCATAGCTCTCCGATTCCTCAATCCGAGCCGCTATCCATTACTCCAACGTACCTCATATATATATATATATATATATATATATATATATATATATATATATATATATATTTGTTTACGTGTTAAACTTATATGTGGTGTGGCGTAATGGCTCGTAATTAGAAATTAGAAAGCCGAGTTCAAATTCCAGTCGGGTTCGTTACATTCACTTAAGTAAAAATACCCTTGGGAAATTTATGATTCCATCTATTCTCCCACTAATAGGAAGACAGACTGAGTCCTATATCCTTGAGTGGCAGCCAGTCTACCGCAGAAAAAACAGTAACTTAAGGCGGGAAAATCTTCTGCCCAGTTTGTCATGAATCGAAAGAGACATGATCGTCCACGAGTGTCTCGCGTATCTTAAGTTTCATGGAATCCTTCCTACTCTTAAGTAGATTTGATAGTGAACGGGATTTTATTTCAGAAATCATATTTTCTCTTTATTATTAAAAAGACATGACAAAAGCTGGGCAGAGTATTGCGAGACAAGAGGATTTCTTTCATAACAAAGAAAAGAATACTGAGCTGTTACGTGATATCTGTCCTTCTTTACGGCAGCGAATATTGGACAATTTCCTCAAAGATGAAGAAAAGACTCGAGGTGACAGAGATGTGGTTCTACAGAAGGATGCTAAGGATATGATGGACCGAGCGTGTGAGCAACGATAAGCTCTTAGACAGATTGCAAACAAGGAGGAGGCTTATACTTAACATCAGGAAAAAGCAGCTGAAGTTTCTGGGACACATAATGAGAAAGGAGAGCCTAGAGAATCTGATACTTATGGTTCGAATAGAGGGAAAGAGAGACAAAGGAAAACAACTCATGTCATGCCTGGCAAGCTTAAACAAGTGGATGACAGAACGTGGTCTGGGGAAGGAAGCAAAGAGAAGGAACTTGCTGAGAGCTGCAAGGGATAGAAGGAGGTGGAGAGCCATGATCGCCTACGTCCTGAAAGGACATGACTCATAAAAAGAATTCGTGGTGTAAACTGTCGTTCAACTGTTTATATTTCTTTTAATTTAATTAAGAGAAATAGAAAAATAACCTCTTAATAAAAAATGATTTCTGAAAATAAATCCTGTTCATTACCAACTTTCCTGAAGAGTTGATATGATTCCATGAAACTCAGAATAAAATATTCAGCTGCTAAGTGAACAGTATATTTTACTTATCTTATTATAATTCAACTTGTTCCTTAGTTCGTCGGTTAACAAGTACGATACGTACCTCATAAATAATAGACTATTCCGTTTTGATCGCAAGGAAAGGCGGAAAAGACATATCAGAAACACTGTTTTGGTAATTCTAAACTTAAAACATTTGAATGCACGCAAAACCATAGTCACCAAAAATTTTCAGCTAATTAACAGTACACAGAAATCACAGTGGGAATGTCTCATCACAAATTGCTGTCAGTCTTTCTTTTTCAAAACATTTTTTCATTACGTTCACGTCCGCGAATTCAGGCCTCCACGTAGCCAACAGACTGCCAGACATACAAACATACAAGCGTGCTAATCAAAATCAACATAAGCTTAAAACTTTAAGAATTAGAAAAACTAACGGGTGAAAATTCCAAATAGATTTTCGACCATGGTTCGAAACCTTTGTAAACAGACAAAACAAAACAACAAAATCAGCCTCTCACTAAGATGTTTCATCAAAATTGACATTGTCGCATCAATGTGTATTCATGAGTGTGTGTGTGTTCACTGAGTCCTTTCTTTCTTTTTTTTTTCTCTATTCGTATTTTTTTCATAACGTTTTTCTTGTCTGTCCACCAAAACCTGTGCGCTTACACTTTTTTACTTTTTTTTCCTTCCAAAATTTTTTTAAAATTATTACTTCTTTTGGTTTCTTGTTTAGATGTGTGTGTGTGTGTGTGTGTGCGCGTGTGTGTGATCAGTAGAACATAGCAATATCATCGTACTTACAGTTTTTTTCTGTCCTTATGTCTTGATTACTTTTTTTTTTTTTCATACTCCCTTCGTTGAGTCCTCAGTCCAAATATCTCCGAACTTTTCCATGTTGTGTCGTAAACTTCATCTTGCACTCCTACCCCCATACTAGGAGGTCCTGGTCAACGGCGCCAATTTTAGCCTCTGTTGCATACCCCCTTGGTGGAGGTGGTATCATCTCGTCTTCTCTTGGCCGGCGATCACTAGTTGTTTTGATTGATATCAACACGGAGAAATTTAACTTAACTATTTTATTAATGTCGACATGTACTAACTATCCAGTGGGAATCGTTCTCTCTTAATGGGGAGCCATTTCAAACATGAAAGAAAACATGTCTAGGTTAAGACTGTAGGAAAGGACCCACGCGGGAGTCTTTAGAAGTCTGCTTTATAGGACAAAAATCACAATGAATTAACACATAGGCCGATATAGGTCCGATTTGCACTAAAAAATAATAAAATGTAGACATAGCTCCGGTTTACATTGGAGTCTTCAAGTATCCATCCGTAAGGTGGTCCGTTTTGGGCTGAGGTGGGGGGGGGTCTTGTCCCTCCACAGCGAATCCAGTCGGTATATTCTATAACAGCATTTTTGCTAGTAGAATTTGTCATCGATGCGGCTTGTTAGGAAAAAGTTTTCAGTTTATGTGTGAAGATGTTTGATGTATATGTTTTTCACTTCCTATGCAAGGTTAAGTTTAATGTGAGCTCCGTTACGCCTACCTATGGGAAGAAACAATGTCCTGAGTTTAACCCAAATCGGCGCAACGGGGAGCTAGAGATATCATCCCAAGAGAAATCCAGAAAGCTTCTCAGAAACGCATTTTAATTGATCAATATTCCAGAAAAATGTCTACAAAGATTCTCCGATAAATTTGTAAAAACTAAAATATGCTATCTCTAAAATATATTTGTCTTCTCTTCATTGGTCTTGCGACTTTAAAGAAATCCTGTTTTTAAAACACTATTAAATACATTTCGTCTGACTCCCATTATTCGTATGTTTTAACATATTTAAAGCCAGAAAATATTTTTAGATTGTAAGATATTTTTTTTGGAGGGGAGATAATGATTTAGTGATACAAGTCTTACTAATTAACCCAAAACTGGGGGAGAAGATGTGGATTCATGCCTTTCCCAGGGGTAATTGCGCGTAAGTGAATATAATAAACCCAACGGGAATTGGAAGGCGGTTCTCCGATTAACAATTCTTAGCCATTATCCATTACACCACCCGCACATCCAAGTTTACACCACCTGGCATCCCGAAGTGGTTACCCATCTAGGTACTTACCAGAATTGACGTTGCTCAACTTCGGGAAACCAATGTTTCAACGTAATATCGCTGTAATTCAAATATATTACTCAGTCACAGATTCGCCAGTAGAGAATGTCAACAAATACAATTGATCTTTAACACATGCTTACATTAAAAGTTACTTTGCTAGAGGCCTAGATTGTATGAGCGGGTTGTGTAACGGTTATCGGTGTGAAAAGTAGAATAGACGATCTGAGTTCAAATTCCTGGCTCGTCTATTTCATTCACTTTTACACTAACGCCTTTGTGAAAGGCTTGAATCAATTTCTTCTCGCAGCTATGGATTAAATAGTAAAATAGACTGGGCTCTATAACCTTTGGTGGTAACCAGTCTAAGATCAGGAAAACTTTGAAGAAGGCAACGAGAAACCACTCCACTATGTTTACCAAGTTCATGAATATCAAAGAAAATTAAATTGTCAGAGTCTTGATTAAACATGGCAATTTATGAATATATATTGTATAATGGAGGTGATAGTAGCCTTACAGCTATTGAAAGCGAAACCATCGAACAGAGTTGAAATTCTGTCCGAGACAATACGTATACCTTCAAAGTAAGATTCTATGTTAAGGTATAAATCCATACCACCCCTCCAGCTATGGGTTAAATAGCAAGGCACATTGAACTCTCTAGCCTAGGTTGGCAGCCAGTCTAGGAGGAAATCCCCGAATTCAAAGAGAATGTAACGAGAAGTTTTTCACCATCTTTCTCTAGAACAGTTATAGTAATATACAATTTGCAGATATAAAATAAAAGGAAGCTGTGAAGAGCCATGATTGCATTGTCCTGAAAGAATACCTTACTTAAAGGTTACTGATTTCTTTTAACGGGTTTGTATAGAATAAACTATGGCTCAAGAGTTCATTCTCTGTCCATAGTTGATACATCAACGTTCAACCAAAATCTTCCTAATCATTATAGCGGTTTCGATTGTTACAATTAATTCGAAAAAGAACTCAAATGTATTTTTCTCTTGTTTCGTTTACTTATACATTATCTTTCCAAACATCGGACTCTTCCGTCCCTTGCTCCGATTGCTTGTTTGGTAATCCTAGATCAATAGTGATAATAGCAACTGTCAGTTCAGTGTTCATTTCCGCCTTTTACGTTCCAGGTTTTATTATCTAGAGATCCGACTCTGTTTGGCGGCCATTGTTCAATATCTAGCATGACGGCAGGGGGGCTTTTGTCATCACAGCAACAATCAGATCCATCGCATCTAAAAATAGGCTGTTTTTCTTACTGTGCATCTTATTACAAATGCGCCTTTATTTAAAAAAAAAACTTTTGACAGCATAAATTATATTCTCATTAAGGCTACAGAAAACAAATATTAAAAATAATACCCAGAGAAATAAGTTTTAATATTGACAATGCCAGCACAAATACGAAAAATCACACAAAAAAACACACAAAAAAAAAACACTATTATCGACAACATTAAATTAAAATGAATGTTTGCTTATTAATATTATTTCACATGTTGTTCGGACTAATATTGTGATTTTTGCTGTTTTGGTTAGTGCGCTCATCAGCTTTCCTCAAGTTCATTACAGTAATATAAGAACTAGTAGTGTCCGTGAAAAAAGGTTTTCTATGTGAATTTTCTGATGAATTTTTTTTTTATTTAATGATTGAATAAACTCAATGAGACTATTAAATATCCGTGGAAATGCTATTATTGAATCGTTAAATGCAATAACATATTGCTTAACATCTTTAAGAAATTGTTGCAGTGTTTATTTATTACAGAAGGAAGAGGTTAGAAATGAAAAGATACAAAATGTTTGAGCTTAATATCTTTAAAAGAATATTGCAATAACAAATAACAATGGAATTTGAGCGTCTTTTTGCGGTGAAAAGATTTAGAAATTCTCTCAAAAATCAGGTAATTAACGGATTTTAATGAAACTTTCAGGACTAATTCACAAATGAATGAAATTATTTTTTAAATGTGTCTTTAGAAAATCTTGGTAAAAATATTTATTTTTACATTTGTTATCCCACATTTAATTTTATGAAATTTCAAGAATTTCTTTTGTTTATATTAATTATAAGGCCAAGTCCTCGATGAATTTGAATCATCAAATTTTGTGGGGCAAACAGAAAATCTGCTCTGAACTCTAAAATAAAAAATGCAATAGAGCTAAGACATTATTTAATTAAAAAAAAAAAGCTTATAATTGTTTTTATGAATAAAATATATTATGGACACTATTGTCTTGAGAAAAACAAATTTTCAAGTTTTAAGTTTATACAAAAATTGTTTACATTATTTTTTTAAAATTTTAATTAGAATTATAAAATTTTAAATCTTTTAAAAATTTGTATTAATATATGTGATATTGATATTAAATACAAACTACATTTACTAATCACAGATAGAAAAGCTTACTACAATTCAGCAACCCCAGTATTTTAAAAACAATTTTGAATTTTTTGTGTGTGTATAAACGTTCCAGTTTTTGTAAATACGGACGTCCATACAAGACATTATCAGAAAATATAAGCGGTAATTATATTAAATTTAAAATTTATTGATAATTTTCTAACATTTCCTCAACAAGCGTTTTCGGGAGCAAAGCTATAAAGCCTAAAATTCAATAAAATATCAAGATGCTTAAAATATTTAAAATTTTAACTATTACTGGGTCGTTAAAAAAGATAACTTATATAAAAAAGGCATTTTATTTCGGTTATTTCCTCCTTAGATAAATATTCCAATCATCATTATTTATATATCCCTCTTTTAAAAATCTACTCAAATCTCCGTAGGTCGTCTGCCTGAAAGCAAACTTGAAAACATAAACCTCTGTAGATTCAGTTCTGTGTTTGACCACTGAACCTACAAAATAATATGGCAAAGTGTACAGTGTACACGTTGTGACTATGGACAAAATAAATGCCAGATGTCAGTCATTAGAACGTGACTTAAGGGCAAGGCAATCGTATCAATAACCTCAATTCTGAATAGCCTTATGCTTTGTGCTTTTGTAGTATACTCACTCATTTTTAATTTTTTTTTTCACTCATTCACAATTCACCATCTGCGTTGTTCTCTTTAAATTCAATACATCTGTTACGCCTTGATCCCGATATGAGTGTCGAACAGATGACAGCTCCCTGACCGCAACAAATCTCAGGAAAATAGTTAAAAATTATATATAAAAAAAAAAATTGCACATGGTACGTTCAGTTAGCTTACGATGAAATAATAAAAAATATGGCTTGACTGCTATTTATCGGGCTCACAATCCTGGAGGTAGACAATGACTTAAATAAAACAGTTGTCAAAATAAGCCTAATTGATTAAAATAATTATGTAATTGTAATAATACTATTTTGACAGGTACACCTCAGGCCTTAGTGAACAATCGGATCACCATAATTGAACTATATTGTTACTACTTTGACTACCGTAAATTGTTATTAAGCTTAATAATTGTTTATTGAATGTGGATCTCATACAATAGGCGAGGTTATCTTATTTAAATTATTAGTTGTTAGTCCTACTTTTTCTTTGAATTCAGTCTTCGCCATCGTAATTAATTCCATTGAATTAACTGCTTTATCGTTGCCTCCTCCCAGGACTGTGTTCCCGGTAAAATGTTTTCTTTTTCTATCTGCCGTGTCCCTTCAGGATCTGAGCGATTATAGCTCTCCACAATGCCCTGTCATTCGTAGCTCTTAGTAAGTTTTGTTATTTATTTATTTACTTTTTTTTTTTTTTACACCAAAAATATTTTAATAAAGTAAATGGTGATTATATGAATTCAATATTGTAATAAAACAACAATTTCATAAGTTAAATTAAATTTCCATAAAAATCATTTTTAATTTATTGTAATAAAATATTTAAATTAATAATACAGAGCAACCTCTGTTCTCGAACTTCTCACATGTCGAACAAATCGGTTTTCAAACAGAAAATTCGAGATGAAAATGCCTCGGTTATCGAACAAAATTTCGGTTCTCGAACATTGCCGAATCATACCGGACCGAGTTAACCCGAACGGAATCATTTCTTAGTCGACCGCCATGTTGTATACATTCGTGTTTTGTGCTGTGCTTTTCTTTTTCAATTTTATTGTACTGTGCCTTTTTCTTTTCTCTATTAGTCCTTATTCATGGATCCAGTGATACCGGTAAAGGAAAAAGAAAACTTGAGAGAAAGACAACTGTTGATGATATTGTCTCTTCCTACTCAGTTTAGTATGGCAAAATCAACGATATATATTATTCTTATAAAGAGACAATCATGTCTTTCCTCCCCCTTTCCAAACAATAACATCTCTTTTCTTCCTCTTTCACACCACCTTCCACTTACGTCATCAACTCTCCTACTTACAGGCATGGTAAAATTAAATGTTCGTCTATATTTTATACATTGGGTTTATTTATTTTTTCTTAGATGTAATGATTTTCCTTAGTTTTATACAATAACTTGTGCACAAAGTACTTTTGTAAAAGTTTAAATAAGCAATCATTTTGGGACCAGGAACGGATTAATCCATTTTACAATAATTCCTATTGGAAAAATAGTTTCGGTTTATGAACATTTCGGGCCACGAACAGTCTTCAGGAACGAACGAGGTTCCACTGTAATTAAATCGAAATAGTATTAACGACAAAAGTACATAAAATACCGATAAAAATCGACAAAAATATTACTTTATTACTACAAATGTAGTTTAAATTAAGTCTTCTTTTTTCTACACTCGTCTCTACGCATGACTCTTTCAGAAACTGGTAAAAATCTTGAGTGGGTTTAATCCCGAGTGAAGTTAATCCTGAGTGACAAAGTTTCTCCAGATTGACTGATTTTTCAGCGCGCCAACGTCGCTTCCAAATGTGACACAATGTCGAGGTTTAAAGTGGATTTAACAGCAATACCGCGAGGAAATTGCTCAAGAGCTCTCGGCACTTTATGGGGAATTGAAGTGGGCCCCATATAAGATTCCAGCGTGGTGAATGCAGACGTAATAGAACGCGACAGACCTCCGATTTATAAAAGCTGTATTAAACAATATTACAAATAAATCCTTGCAAACTTAATGGTGTCTGGGACCAAACTTATCTGCTGAAGAAGAGTCGATGTTTTCGCCATCTACAGACTCTGCGGTGATAACGGTGTACAGCAGGTTGGTTCTGCAAGTGTTCATTTCGTAGGTCTTACCATGAGTGAGTGTTGTTCTAAAAGGGGTAGAAAAGCGTGCCAAACAGCAACTGTAAGCTGATTGGCTAACTTTAAACTGCTATGGGCAGATAATCGTATCTCTTCTCATAGCTTCGCCTTTTGGGGACACCTCAGACGCCGGGTAATGACGCCAGTCTCCTCCCGAAGGAGATGACAAAGATTTTCCAGTCAACAAACAAATATATTTATTGCTGTATAAAATACAATAATTTTGGGCACAAGGCCAAAGGGGAATTGGAGAAAAGCCTGGTCTTCGCTAACTATCCTAGTCAATCATGATCATGACCCATTCATCCGATACAATTTATTTATCCGTTTACCAGTCAACAGACAAAACATCTTAGAGAGAAAAAATGACTTTTATAGAGCTCCAATTCCAGTCAACAGGGGTGACATCTCTATTAAAAGCTGAAGAAGTATCTAGCTGGTTGACTGAAGGTTGTTAGCTCACTTCCTGCGCTGGGCGGTAAATTATATTTTTATTTTTCTCTTCAACCACAACAAATCAAATGGACCAAAATCATACTTGTTTTTTGTTTTTTTTCTAATTAGAAAACCAAATTTTGATTTTTTTTTGCTGCCATAACTTAACGTACCATGACATTTTTTTTTCCATTTTTGTTTTTTTAAAGCCGTAACGCCTTAACCTTGAAACAGAAGTGAGTTCTTGAACAGATGATAACCACTCGGCTTTTTATTGCTAACAGAATGTTTTCACAATATTGGACGAGTGATTCTATTCTCATGATGTTCGATTTGTCAAGGTACCTGTTTGATAATATCGGCTCGAGGGTACGATCCAATGTACACTTCTGTTGAAAAGCACACGTTGAACCAAGTCATGTGAATGAAATTATATAGATGGTTGTGCTAGCCCGGAATCACAATTCATCGTGACTGAGAGTACTAGCCTTATTCAACTGTTGATCACACCAGATTATGCGCTCAATCCCAGAAAAAAATCACAGGTTGGCTCTGTGAATGTTGAAAAAATACTAATGTTCCTGAGCTGGCATCTACAATAGGGATTAGTTAGTTACCCTAGCAGAAGGGCATACTCAAAAACGAACAGCTAGCTGTTACCTATTTATATTACTATTATTACTATTCCTTTCGCTTATTTACACTATTTACATTTTCGGACTGTTGTCTTCATCTTTGTTGTCATATTCGTTTTGGCCTTTATACGCTTTGGCCTTCTTCGGGTGATTGGAATTTTGATACGAACCCTTTATTTCGGGGTAGATTGTTCTAATTCGACGTTCCATGATATCTTATTTTGTAACTCATTTCTCCAAGTTTATGTTCACCTCTGCTATGGCCAGATATTGAACTCAAAACTCTTTGGATCGGCTTTCGCTTAGATTAATCTTACCCTGACACCATATTAGGGTATAGAAGTTAAGACCATCTTTAGTCTGTTATATTATTCATTTCACCCCAAGCAAGGGGATAAAATCACTAAGACGTAAAAGGTTACTAGAAGTTGAAGAAATAGTGAGGACAATAAAAGAACAGGATTCAAGGAGACAGAAGATGACGATTGACATTGCATTTAAAGTTTTAAAATTTGTAGTTCATAGGAAAGCAAGGATCCGGAAGAGAGTTCCACAAAGTGAGAAGTGCAAGAGAAGAAAATATCAGCGTAGAACGTACGGCTACAACTAGCAATTTAAACAGGGGAATTATAGGACCTAACACCCAATCTAGTACAGTGCTTAAATTCATGAAGTCGATGTACCAAAGAGGAAAGCTATGCAGAACAACTGCCATGAAAATATTAATAGAAAAGGCCACAGGAAAGTTACGTTACGGCGGTGAAGAAACGACTTAAGCGAGATGCCAGATCAGCGACACCAAAAACGTAAAATTCTTGGCGTCGACGACATATTCAGCGGTGTTTTTGATATTCACGGCTATCGCATGACGACATCAACAAGCTAGGAGGTGAACAGATTCTACGAGGATTTCGCCCAGTGCTCGTAGTGATTCTGCGCAAATTTCAGGTGTGGAACTTTCGCAGCCGTGGTAACTTCTTTGCTGAAAACTAATTTCAAGGCGCAAAGTAACAGACACTGTTGATATCTAACAATGGGTTTAAAGATAAGAAACTGGAGAATTTTAAAGTACAGGATTATTAAAAAAGAATGAACCGATTTCATTACGCAGTATTTTAATAATGAATAGCAATAGAAAACTCCAGCCAAGTCACAAGTATTCTACTCACAATCTACTTTTATTTCCTGTCTTACAAGTGTTCAATATGGCCACCACCTGCAGCACAGGCAACATCAATGCGATAAGAGAATTCCTCTCAGACGCGTATCAGCATAACACGATCCACTGAGTTGATTGCTGTTGTTATTTGATGTTTAAGGTCATCGAGTTTAGTGGGTAGCGGTGGAACATAAAAGCAATCTTTTACGTATCCCGCAAAAAATCACACCCGTTGAAATCTGAGGATCTCACAAACCAAGCACAAAGAGTTAGGTCTTGGTAAATGCCTGAACCAGGTGTAGTCTGTAAGGTTTCAAATGTAGACGTCTTCTTAGCACACGCCAGATAGTGGATTGAGAGATCGCAAGCTCACGGCTAGCTCGATTTGTGGATTTCCGTGGACTCCCCACAAACGCAGTACGGCTTCTCGCCACTTGTTCCTCCGCAACTTGTGGTTTTCCTGGGATTTTTCTTTTACACGGACACCTACTCTCTTGAAACTATTTACATCACCGTCGAATGTTCTTAGGAGAGGTCGGATTAATATCGAATTACCTTCCAAAAACACGCTGCACCGTGACAACCGTATTTGTTTTCGCGAACTCGAGAACGCAGAACGCCTTTTGCTGAGGATTCGCCATTCCGGTGGTAAACAAACAACTGAACGTTGCCAGAGATACGACGCGACTACAGCGCACCTGTAGCAGCCATTCAAACCTTAGAAAACTCCTCTTTCAAATGGTCACTGACTCATTCCGCGACGATGCTTGACAACTGAAGCAATGCATCATGAAATCGGTTCATTCTTTTTTAATAACCCTGTATATACGGACCCTGGTTGACGATCTTTCGGCAGAAAAATTATTCTAGCAGTAATTCTCGATAAATGGAGAGATCTCAGAGCAGCAGTCAGAGGAGAAAGTAAGGATTAAAACCGAACTTCACCTATCTTGTTATCTAGTCTTTCTATGTGACTGTGTGCGTCACTTTGAGCATTGGCTCGTTTATATTAGAAGATTTGAGCATTTCTGACATTGATTCGTTGCATGTTTTTCTATGAGATTTTGATGACCTTTCTTTGTCTAAAAATCAGATCACCTCTCGTGGAATGTGTTGTAGGGTTCGATAGTATTTTAAATAAACAAAGCAAGAATTTTTATTTGGAATTTGGTAAATTAAAAAAAAAAAACAGGAATAAATCATGGCATACCACCCCGGAGACAACTGGCTAATGAAGATCTAGTCTTACTAAATCTTAATGAATTCTACTTGGTTTATCTCAGGTTCAAATCTTCTGAGAGTCTTCAAACTCATTTTATGGCTTCTAATTATTATTTTTAATTCGGTCTTTCTTTTCCTTTTATCCTCGACGTTTAATTAACTTCTCTAAGTTCTTGTCAGATTTTAATCTTGGTTATTTTCTGCTTCTAATTGTCATTAGGCATTCCCATGCATTAAAACATTGAACAACTGTTACCACTGTTATATCTCTCATGCAGTAAAAAAAAATCAGCCTGCTATATTGATCCAAACTGTATGAGTTCAGTTGATTTTATTTATTTCTAACTTCGTGAAGCCAATTCATAAAATAACATATTAAATTTGATATTTGTTATGTCTTGTTTCTCATGATTGGCCCTGATTTTTACACGTTCAACTCCTGTCGCTTATAATTGATTAATTTCATTTTGGAAAATTTGAATAACGAAAGAATTCACACCGATAAATACTCACAGACGTATATGCATCTATGATGGAAGTTCAATGCAGATCGAACAGAAATAAATCAAAATTTGATTACTATATTGGTCTGTAGAAACTTTTAACAGGACGGTTATCCAGTTTTAACTGAGCTGAGGTTTTAAGTGGTAAAAGGACATCAACTTTTGGGTATTTGGCATACGTCTGCTAAATTTCAAAAATAGTCCTTGTTAAAGTAAGATTTTTGGATATTTGTAGTTGTATGACAAAATAGAAAAACAAGTTATTTCAATATATCTCAAATAACAAATGTATTTACCTATATACATTACTAGCAGCATGGCCCGGCGTTGCCCGTGCTTGATTCAAAAATCGTACGACTAATACAGCAATCGCTATCACTTGACTTAAAATATGTTTGCCCTCCCTTGCCTTTAAAGGAGTGCCCTTTGCCGTGCTGATGTTGCTACATGCCTTACTTCTTCCCTAGCTCACGTTGCAAATTTTTTCTAACCTCTATACTAAACATTAAATCTATTAGGAAAAAAGAACTAAACAAAATGAACACAAAACGATCAGCTTTAAAAAAGGACTCGTAACTGGAAAAACCGAATGAAAAAAGAATGTTAACAACAAATACTTTTTCAAACCCAACACAGTTCTGCGGAATCAGAATCAACCTTGAGTTTAAGCAAGTGAATGAGCCAATTGGAGTAAAGTGCCATGCAGATTTAAATTGTTCCCACTTGTGACGAATGCAGCTATCGATTTTTTTTGCATACTAGCATGCTAGTTAAACGTGTCAGTCAGCTGTTGGCTCTCACGCCGGCCAAGAGAATCTTCCTGCCTATTCGTGGCAGCCAGCTATAGGCTCTCACTCTGGCCAGTAGAAAATGGCCGCAAACTACATGAAAACTGCCGTAGAAGCATGAAAAAATCGATTATTTCCACTATCGATGGGAGTTGGGAAATGCAAAGTCGGTCTTGGCCTTTCCACTAACTTGGGACATATGCATGTAAATTTTGATGCAAATCCGTCGAAAATTGCTGCCGTGCACTTGTTACACACACACACACACACACACACACACAGACATCCTGCCTTTTATAGATAGAGATTTGCATTCTAGTTAACAGTTCGATAAAATGTAGTGTTAAGCTTCCTTTGGCAATGTGCCTTTCTTTTGTGTGTAAGGAAGAAAATAAATTTTATATGAATTTGACTTGTAAGATTAAAGTCCCAGAAATCAGCTACTTTTAAAGCTAGTATATTTTTTAAGTTAATTTGAAAGCCAGTCACTTATGTGCCATATGTGATACACGCTTAGGCGATCGTGTACCTTTCAATACATGACTGATGAGGCAGATTTTTCCCGCAGTAGGTTGTCATTTCTTTCTGCAGTAGACCAGTTGCCACCCAAGGATATAGAACCCGGTCTGTCCTGCTACTTACCCATAGCTGGGAGGAGAAAAGAGGATTTATACCTTTGCCAATGTTATCAGCACGTAAGCGAATGTAATGGATCCGACTGGAACTCAAACTCGGCAAGTAAGTAAATTTAATAGATTTGAAAGTAGTAAAGATAAAATGTCAGAATGAAATTCAAATTGAAAAAGTTCTTTCTTACTATTATCAGATATTAATTAAATCGGTTTCCTTTTATGTTGCGTAGCATCAGGTTTCCCTTTGCCAGTGTGTTGTAGGTGGGGACGAAATGTCATGACTACTGATTTCTGAATGTTCTACGTCGATCTGAGTATGCTTATGCCATCGTGTCATTTTAAAGGATTCGCCTTTCTAAAAATGAATTAGGCACATACATTTCTTTAATTTATGATTAAAGCTTTTAATTGGCTGATAAGCAATTTTATTTTATTTTATTTTATTAACGTTCAGCCGATTTTGAATGTCGTGTTTTGAACCGGAAATTATTTCCCAGGCGGGCCTTTGTTGGGTTTTAAATTTCCAATGTGTTACAAGTTGTCAAGGTGAGAACTTCCATTAGGATATTTTTTTAAGGAGTCCGACAAACGAAAGGAAAACCAATCAATGAATATCTATGCGACCTTTGTCTAATAAAGTTCCAAACCAGGGACTATTAAAAAAATATGATTGTGAACTAAATAGTGGTGTACCCAGTAGCGTGCAGAAGAGGAGCAGAGAATGCGGATGGCTTCGGGCATCCATATCGGGAGGGTATCCAATCAAGGAGTGAAATAAGAATGTAGTTTTGGAAATGTGAAATTGTTAAGTTCGTTGTACAAGCGCCCTGCAGTCATACATGCTGGTGTGAATGTAGATTCGTGTTTTGATAAGCGAGACCGGAGTAGCACCCCCCTCAACACCTACTTGAGTCTTTAGGGCATACAACCAAGGAGTTACCCCAGGCATCACCAAACCTGTACACGTCACTGAGTGTATCATCACACAACGGTTAGTAAATAAAATATATTATTTTGAAATAATATATTTTATTTTCTAAAACTTAAGTCTAATACTCTTAATTTTACCTTTATCTGATTAGGAGGAATGTCTTCCAGTAGGGTAGCAGAGAATGCGAATGCCCCGGGCATCCAATCAAAGAATGAAATAAAAATTTAGTTTATATTTAATTTGAATAAAGTGTTTATTTCGTGTTTCATCTGTTTTTTCTTATTTAAAATGTCTTCCTTTCTCACATTTCCCTGTACAACTTGAATTTTATGGTTATACAATTCAGGAGTTTTCCCTGGGCAACACCAAACATTTGCATGTCACTGATGTATTCGATTTTAAAATGTGATTGAATATCATCACAAAAGCTTTTATTTCTCCACAAATAAGTTGAGTCTGTCGGTATTTGCATGTTTGTGTGGAATGTGCAGAATGAAACATTTTATGAGAAGTCTTTTATCCACAAATCAAGAGGGTTTAAAATCATGAGGGTTCAAATGACGTCTTTTGTTGAGTTAACTTGATGAACTGCAGCGCTTCGCTGATTTTCACGTTTGAATTTCACTCCCCGGCAATGATTCAACGGTTGAAGTTCATTAGATTTCGAACTAAAATTAACCTAGCTGCGGGGAGACTTCCCCCGTGTAAACTCCTCAGGAAGAACGTTAAGTCAGGTCACGATTATATCGGTGCAAGGGTTGATTACACGTGAGGTTAATAAAGAAACAAATGAATATTATTTTAAAATAATATATTTTATTTTCAAAGAATTTAACTCTAACACTCAATTTTACATTTTTATTTGATCAGGATGGATGCCTTCAGCCTACTCAGTAAACGGAAAGCCTTCTCTCAAGAGACGTTCCCTTTGCATATTTTATTGTTTTATAAACACAATTTCTTATTTCCAACACACACACACACATACACACAGACAACTCTCACACAAACACTTAGCACAAACACAAACACGTAAACACTTACAACATACAAACACGCACACATACACACAACTGTCTCTCTCTCTCTCTCTCAAACACACACAGAGAGAGAGAGAGAGAGAGAGAGAGCAAACCTTCCCATAAATAAAGCCAATTAAATTTTGAATATTACGTTTATTGTTAAAAAAATTCGAATATATAAAGTAAAAATAAGACAATTAAATAAAATATTTAAATAATTTAAATTAAATTAAATTAAAATAAGTATAAATAAATAACCAGGAAATGTATATTCCGCTAAATATTTGTTAATAATATTTACCGAGTTTTTATTAATATGTGAGAAATATAGTCAAAATTTAATCTAAAAATAAAAATACGTTTGATATTTGCTGAAAATCAATGATAAAATAAATTAAATTAAATCAATAATAAGTTAAGTAATTTAAAAATAGACAAATAAATAAACAATAATTTTGAATATTACGAATTATGTGATGATTGGGAAATTTGAAATAATTACGAAATTATATATATGTATATAAACAATGATAAAGACAGGAAAAATGTGCATATATATATATATATATATATATATATATATATATATATATATAGAGAGAGAGAGAGAGAGAGAGAGAGAGAGAGAGAGAGAGAGAGAGAGGAAGGAGGAGGCGGCGGCACGGTGGAATAATGTATAGCGGCTTGGTTTGAGGAATCAGAGAGCCGAGTTCGAATTCCAGTCGAATCCATTACAACCACTTACGTTCTAATACACTTGGGAAAGGTGTGAATCCTCTTCTTCTCCCCACAGTTATGCTTAAATAGCAGGACAGCCTTGGATGGCAACTGGTCTAGGAGAAGGACAACTCTGAATTCAAAACCTGTGGAGGGTCGTTTGGGGAACTTGTGGCATGTAGTGCACCAGGTCTCTGTATTCGGCTCTTCATATAAAAGTGTGGATGGTTCTGCACAAATCCTTCGCCACTGTAATCAAATTATATGCATTGGTTTCGAGCTGTCGGTTCCTAGGAATTGATATGCTTGACCCCCAATACATCAAATTCGACGGGAGAGTCGAGTATATATATATATATTGTATTGCAATATTTTTTTTTTAAATATGATTCCTTCGCTACATAAGAGTTCTCATGTTTCAAAAACGAGAGCCGAAACCATCCAAATAATTATTAAAATTAAGTTGAAACACTGTCTTCTTAAAAATAAAAATACTAAGGAACTCCGGATTATGCACCCAACGTGTTCTTTTCTATTTTCTGCATACCTGCGCACTTATATATATATATACATATATATATACATATATATATATATATATATATATATATATATATATATATATATATATATATAGAGAGAGAGAGAGAGAGAGACAGACAGACAGACAGAGAGAGACAGAGAGAGAGACAGAGACAGATAGAGTACGTAAGGTATTTGAGGACATATTGAAGACACAGATGCCCCAGTGTGGCACCAGAATCGTTGATATGCAGGCATCACATGATCTGTATTGATATTAGACATTGCTCGGGTGATGGAGTTCAGCAAAGTCATTACCCGAGTAATGAGTAAATAATTATACACCCGCTAACATTTATGTGCAAAAATACAGCAAAAACGTGGAAACAACAAAACGAGTGTTATTTATTATCTAGTTGTTATTTAATGTTGGAGAAACGAGAGACAGTAATACTGATTAAAATTGTGAGTTTGGAGTCAAATGTAGATCAAATATGGATCGGAATCCGTCATAAATAGATAAAGAATAAGTAAAATGTATTCAGTTTTTCTCGTATGTTTTATTTTTATTTTTTAAAGATGTGTGTAATGAGTGTCAAGATAATTTAGTTGGGAAAAAACAAAAATTGTCTGGGTTTTCTTACCTCAGATTTTTGTTGAGTGCTAAAACATAAATATTACTATTATGGCCTGAAAAAGAAAAAGGAGACGAAATTTTCGTTGACAAACGTATTAACGACCTGTCCGTGTGAACTGCTTGTCCGATAGTGAGAATGCCATGTGTTTGTGTGTGTAGAGTAGAAATGCGAGGTCGATTATCATTGGTAATAATAATTATAATTGGTATAATCATTTTATTATACTTTTTATGCATAATTTAATAGGTTGCGTCAAGACAAAAAAATGTGCGTGATTGTATATGTGTAATTACAAGGGACTGATTTTAACATAGGGAATTGTCGAGTTCTCTCTGATGAAAGGGGTCATTACAGAGGAGGGTTTTGTTCGAAATCTGAACCGCATTGATTATCGTCTCTATCACAAAAGCTAAGAAATGCACCGATGTAATTGTAAGGAAGGGTTAATATTCTCTAACTTTTCGCGAATTTTACAGATTTAAAATTTATAGATTTTAAAATTATTCATGTTGTTCATGCTAGCAGACTATCTAATTGAAAGTTTCACGGGGAAATAGATCCTTGAAAGATGTGGGTATGATAAAAATTTCGTAGAGATGTGTTGGACTGCTTTCTTGAGAGAATAAAATATATGTGATTTTTTTATGCGAATTTACTCACTCATGTCACTACAAAAGTTTATACAAATATTTTGTTGAAGTTTCTGAAGTGAAGAGGTATTTAGATGAAGTGAATGTATTGCGATATTATGTAAAGTGTTGAGGATACAATGGATCGAACACAAGGTTTTGGAGAAAATGGAAATAGAAAGGAAACTTATACTTAACGTCAGGAAGAGACAGCTGAAATTTGTGGGGCACGTAATGAGGAAGGAAGGCTTGGAAAACCTGGTACTCACAGGACAAATCGAGAGAAAGTTGGACAGAGGAAAGCAGCGCGAAACATACTTGATGAGCTTAAGTAAATGGAGGGTAGAACAGGGTTTGGGAGAAATAATAAAAAGACAAAACTTATTAAGAACTACAAAGAACAGGAAGATGTGGAGGGACATGATCGACTACGCCCTGAAGGGACACAGCAGATAAAAGAAGAAAGTCAATCTAGTGGTCGGCGTCGAAACAGAACGAAGCTCTCAAAAAGCGCGCTGCCTATATACACGCACATACACGCACATACACACACATGCGTGTAATAAAATAATTATCACCAGGACGTTGTGGAGAGCCTTGACCGCCCACGTTCTGAAGATAGAGAGAGAGACAGCACATAGAAGAAAGAAGATTTGTACTACTTAACGTATACATACATGGCTTGAGACCATTTTCATCTGATGTCGCTAATTACCATTTCAAATTAAGCTTATAGTAAGTGCGTCTACTAAGTTTTCCTCGAAGGAACGATCAGAGAAACGAATTTCATATAGTAATCTATCTTATAACGTGTGATTATTCATACACGTATGTAATATATATGCGTCTGTCTGTGTTGTGCATGAGTGACTTACATGTAACAATGTGACTTATATGTGACAATATGACTTACATGTGACAAGGTGACTTACATTGTGATTTTCCACAATTTACTGTCCTTTGTAGCTCTTAGTAGCGTTTGTCTTTTTGTCATCTCCCTCTCGTTCCGTCAAGTTTGTCACGTAGGTAGCCCTTTGCTTCCACCTGTCCCTTTTGCTTTCAATATGACCCGTGAGGGTTAAATTTTCCAAACCCATTTTCCTCATTAGAGAGATTACAGCTGTCCCTTTCTGATTCGATGTATAAGTGTCCTTTCTTGTTTCCATTTTCGCTAAAACTTTGTCGTTGCCCACATGGTCAGTCCATGGTATTCTCAGCATCCTTCTGTAGAACCACATTTCTGTCGTCTAAAGATTCTTTTTCATCATGGAGATGGTCCAGCATTCACTGTCATATAGGTGGAGTGATATTACATAATATGATTCGTTCTGGGTATGACGATAAACTACACCCGGCCTCTCCAGTTTTGAGGTGCGTGGAACCACCTCTTAGCTGCTGTTCTTTCCAGGTTCACACTGACCCGAAATGGTAACACTTGTTAGTGCCCCAGCTATGGGTAAATAGTGTACCCCCAAATAAAAATCAACAGTACTTTTTTTAAAAATAAAATGAGATATCAAAATGACAATCAATGCAACACAAAACACATAAATATAATATTTTTATAATAAAATTAGCAACAATACTTTTTATGATCTACAATATATATATATATATATACACACACACACACACACATATATATATATATATATATATATATATATATATATATATAAAGACTATGCTTTTACCCTGAAAGTATAAAACTACGTACAAAATTATGCGCAAAATATATAGATTTCAACATTAAATAACCCGTCGATTTTGATATGCCGCTAAGCAAAATCAACCCACCAACAATCATAATACGTTATCTCAGCATTCTTCTTGTATAAACACATTTCTATCGCTTCAAGTTTCTTCTTCTTTGTCTGTCCAGAGATGAGGTAACATAAAACTTTGTCGTTGTTCATATTTTAAGTAATACAATTAAAATAACAGCTGCCACAAATTCTATCATTTTTAATAAAATAAAAAAAAAACTACCTGCAGCGTTATATGCATGTATGTTTTTTAAACAAGTGATAGAAAATCTGTTATCAGTCTTTCCGGTGTCTAATGAGCTCATAAAATTTATAAATTACATGAATTATAATCTGTGAGCGTTTAGGCTCACGACAGGCTTTGAATCTATGATATATAAATAAGTAGTGTGGTCTGTCGTGTATCGGCATTAAATGACCCGTTAGAAGTTGACATGCTGTTAAACAAATAAAACAAACTGTCTTTGGAATTAAATAATTATGCAATTTTCGTTGAGTTTCTGGGGTTAGTGTTCATGCCAAGATAAAAGATAAAATTTCGAATAGTGATTTTCTCGGAATATAAGCCTTTCCTATTTGAGAGAGAGAGAGAGAGAGAGAGAGAGAGAGAGAGAGAGAGAGAGAGAGCGAGTTGAGGGAAATTGCTACAACTGATACTTGTAAAGTTCTCGATATTTCTTGTTATAGTAAATCGTTCTTCAACGAAAACATTTTCAGTAGGTAAGCGTGTCGGAGCCCAAAAATATCTTAACGGAAGTTTTCACACTAACGACTTGTCACACACTGGAAATTAAACAGCAACACAAGTCGGTCAGAGAAATTGACCTCTACGTTTTTATGTAGCTGTGTTGCCAATGCATTTCTTTGGTTGCAACACAATTGTTGAACTGATTTTGAATATTGTGATTTGAGTCAGAATTAATTCTCTGACAGGTTTTTATTAGCTTTTAATTTCCAGTGTGTTACAAGCTGTCAAAGCGAAAACATTCGTTAATATTTTATATGTATAATCCATAATTAAATATTAAAAGATTTAGCAATAAACATCACCAGCAACTGCCCTGTCCGGAGATCTGCTTTTAAGCAGATCTGGTGGTCGCCAAGGGTATCTCCCTTTCCGGTGGGAGCATTCGTGATTGGCCTGTGTCGATTTCATTGTCGGAGCTTGCTTCGTAGACCGGATGTGATGCTCTGAGCCTATGCGCAGAGAACGACTTTTTATTTCGTTCCCTGATTTCATGGTGCTCATATTCGGCCAGCATGCAGAATGGATCAGAAAGAGATTTAATTGCAACGGAGTATAACAAGCGCTTATAAAACTTCCTATTATTTGGTTGTCTTGTGTGTCTATATCCTAAATTCACCTGGAATCATTTTTTGGTTATGCTGGTGCACCAACCAACACCATTTCAGGCACGATTCTGTACTTGATGGCTTTAAAGTCACCTTCAATTCAGCCCTCAGAGCTCCTAGGACTTTTATCGTTCTGAGGTGACACCCAGTACAAAACTTACTTTGGTATAACTTAGGGTAAACCCAGTACATATTAGGGCCACCACAGATCAACTCTTCTTAGATAAAGGTTCCTGACACATAAATTCACACCACTGGTATTTCCTGGCGTGAATCACATACTACATTTACACTAATAACGAACAACGAGACGAGCTTGTTCTACTATAGGCACCCTATTTATTTACTGAGCTTAGCTTTGTCTGGCACAAGACTATAGTAGTAAGTCAGTCAGTGAGTCTAGACCTCACTATAATAGTGAATTATTAAGTGAATTTAATTTTCTTACTAATTCACTAAGTTGGGTACATATAATTTAAATGTATAGTATGTATAGTAGGAGCAGTCATTATTTTGATGCAAACATTGAAAACACCAAATTTGATGATACCAGATAGTGTTTGTCTATTCCGCTTGACATTTTGTGAAGCCTAAGGCTTCAAACATATTAAGGTGTTATTTTTGCGGTTTCAATTGAAAGTGGATTTCGAATAAGGCGCCAACAGATCTACTATTTAATAGTTTATTTGAAGGGAAGATTTATTATTTATTTATTTATTTGAAAGGAGAACGGAATTCAAGCCTTACCCAAACACATTAGTACGAAGTCAACGAAAATTGTCCCGACCGGAATTTGAATTCGGTTCGCTGCTGATTCTATTTTAGGCGCTGTTAAACAATATAAAAAACAATATTTAAACAGTGTTAACCAATATAAAACAATATTTAAACAATACAAAACAATACTTAAACAAATGTTAAACAATATAAAACAATACTTAAACAATGTTAAACTATATAAAATATAATATACTGCATTTTCAGTTATAAAAACATACCCTTTCCCCCAAAAGAACGCCTCACAAAAATCTCTCTGCGTTTTATACGCTGATTGTTTGGTTTGGGTACGAGATTAACGCTAGTGCTCCCTGTTTGATGTATAGTCTTTTGATTATACTAGAATTTTATATATATATATATAAAAAAAAAAAAAATAAAATCAAACTCAGCGTTGCTTTAGCGCGCTCCAAAAACAGTAACTCATTTTCAATAGCATTTTCGGATACAACAATACATATATTTTCGTTGTCCTCTTATTACTAAGAGAAAAACAAGAACAACATCTATACTATACCTGAAGATGTCTGTAGGAACAGACGAAAGCTTGTAGTAAAAATAAGAACTAATACGGCTTAAATTTATATAAACAAGGATCATTTCATTCATAACGGATACGGAGGTTTTTGTATATTATTTGAATTGTTTGCGATGATGGATGTCTCGCCATTTAAATCATTAACCTTTGCATTAGTTTTTGTGTGAATAATTCATGTATTTGTAAATTGATTGCACGTTTATCGTAATATATATATATATATATATATATATATATATATATATATATATATATATATATACAATTGAAAGGAAAGAGGAAAAGGAAAAGAAAGAGGAAATGGAAAAAAAAGAAAGAACTAAGGAGTAAGTGTAAAGTGGAGGAAAAAAACGAAGGAAAAAACAAATAATCATAATACTCTACATGTATGCACATCCGCGCAGACAGGCGCATGGCCACACGCGCACACATGCACACGAACAATACGGATAAATACTTGCACCAATGAAAAGTGCATAAAAAAGAAAAATCGAGAAAGCAGTCAGTTGCTGATACTCACTGACGAGTGGACGGACGATTCCGTCTATGAAACTCTGGAGTCGGGATGCTGCAAGTCGCATCAGTCAGCTAAGTGATAAACTTTTACTTATATGAATTCTATTCCCTCTCTCTCTTTCTCTCCCTTTCTCTCTCTCTCTCTCTCTCTATATATATATATATATATATATATCAATAATTGATGGATCTATTTTTAATCTGACAATGTGTATTATTTCAAATGTTATTATAGTGGATACTTCGTATTTGAAATAGAATGCGTAGGCAGGCTAATAGACGTAATACACACTATTTAATAAATAAAAATGGAGCATCCATTTCAAATACATGTCCACTATAACAACATTTGAATTAATATATATATATATATATATATATATATATATATATATATATATATATATACAAGTTTCGTCAAAAACGACTGGCAAGGTTAAGTTTTTTATTTAATTTTTCTTATGTTCTTATACATTTTTTTCTTCTCTGGACAAATATTATGTAGAAATTGTCCGAATGTTCTGTATGTCCGAGTGATTTCGGCGATACTTTTATCTCTTGTCAAGGATGGTTTTATTTTTATTTTTAACTAAATGGATGGATTTTTTTTTATGTATGTATCTATTTATGTATATATCTATGTATGTATGTTTTCCATGTATGTATCTTGATAATGGCTAAAAGTATATCCAAAAGCGCTCTGACATACAGAACATTCGGGCAAGTTCTACATAATTTATGTCCAGAAAAGAAAAAAGTATAAGAACACAAGAAAAATTAAATAAAAACTTAACCACAGTACCTTGTCAGTCATTTTTAACGAAATTTTTATAAAAGATGATTTGTTACCCAAATACACGATTATTAAACATATATATATATATGTCATAAACTTATTACAAATCATAAACATATTAAAATTTTGTGATGCGAAATTGGAGCTTGCGATGGGTTTGATTGGGGGTAATGTGAAGTTATGCAAATTTGGAGCTTGCAAAACGATTGAAGCATTGTAAGTCGTGATGAGAAACTCATTGTTGTTATCAGAATTTCTTTTTTTCCTTTACTGAGAGACTGCATTGACATTGCTTCGTTTAAGCTAAGTGACTGTGCATTTTTAACACAGTCTGCCCAGATTAGAATTCTTCCCAACAAGAACCTACGTGTTCGGATTACAAATTAAAAAAAAAGAACTAAAAAAAAAAACAACCTAAAACATTATCTACAAGTGTTATAATGACAATTTTAGTTTTTCGTAAATATTCTTTACCAAATTAAAGGTGCGTGTTGTACTCCATTGGGTGAAATATAATGAGAAATACAATAATTCATTTGCAAGTTGTCTGTTAATTGAAGTTGGAAGCCATGTCTTTAAGTCTGTATAAGCATATATGCGTGATTTTCTTGTTAGATTTTTTACACTATGGTTGAAATTAACTACTAAACAAGTTTGGATTCTTTTATGGACACTGAGGGTTTTTTTTAAAAAAATCATTTCATTATTTTTCTCTTTCTTTGATGATTTGATTTGTCGATCTTCTGAATTGTTACTTCCGGATTCTGTAATAAAACCGGAAGTTAGCATTGTCCGCATGTCAGGAAATTGATTTAATTTTGCATTTATTATTTATTTTGGTGCTTAAGTAGGAAAACGAATTTATTACTTAACTTTGAAAGTTTCCGCTATTTAATACTTGCTTATTACGATGTTAGCACACAATTTTACTACTACTATTACTGCTACTACTACTACTACTCCTACTAGTTGTGAAATTTTTACACGTAGTTTGGTTGATTGATTTGTTTGTTTAGCGGCATATCAACTCCTTATGGGTCATTTAATTCCGAAATTTAACCTAAGAACAACAACAATTAAAAGGTAGTTAGATGCTGCTCAAAACTTCCGATCAGATGCCTTGCAGACGGATGTAGTTTATCGTCACACCCAAGACTTATTACACGTAGTAAAATTACTACTAGTAGTAGTACTGTGACTATTACTACTACTGGAATTACTTCTACTAGTAGCACAATTTTTTAGAGAAAATGGAAACAAAAAGGACACTTATACTTAACATCAGAAAGAGACAGTGGCAATTTCTATGGCGCATAGTGAGGAAAAAGGAGTTGGAAAATATGACACTGACAGAACATATTGAAGGAACGAGGGACAAAGAAAAGCAGTGTATAATCTATCTAATAAACTTGGGTAAATCGTTGCCTGAACAGGGTTTAGGAAAGATAACAAAAAGACAAAATTTACTAAGAACTACAAAGAACAGGAAATTGTGGAGAGCCATGATTACCAACACCCTGAAGGGACATGATACATAAAAGAAGAATTTGGTGCCATGCATTATTAGCATTGCACAGTTATTATTGTACACATCATTATCACCATTCCGTGCAAACTGCAGAAGATGAATACACACTTCGCATTATCTTCAATGTTTTCGTCCGAATCATGTCTTTTGATATTTTCTAGCTTAAATGGAATTCTCGAAAGGGATTTCTCGACATTGTTTCCAAGATATAGGACTCAAGATAAATATTTCCAAAATAGAAACTATGATATGGATACACAATAGCACCTATACTGAATCTCTCATAAAATTTCAGTGTGTGCAATTAGCAAATACTGAACACTTCAAATACCTTGGAGTATGGATCAGTTATAAAAATATTAGTATGGGAGAGAAGGAAATTGTACATAAAATAAGCTGCACTAGAGGTAGTTTCGTCCAATGCTTGAAACATTAAGCTATAGAATCAAGTCATGTTCTTAAATAACCTCGACATAATCGAGACTTTTATATGGCTGTCATGTATAGTACTAAACCCGTTCAAAAATATTTAAACTGTCAGCTGCATACAACCGCTTTCTTAGATTCAATAGTTAAAATGGCTTTGAGCAAGTGAAGCCTGTGGATCATGGCGAAAACTATCCTTCTTTGAAACTTGTGGACTGGCGCTACAGAATCATAAGCAAAGAACTGTACGAGATAATTGAATCCACATCATTTCAGAAATTTCAACAACAGCAACAATTGATATCACATGTAACTGAAAGAAAAAATAATGACTTAATCAAGATTTTGTATTTCCACACCATTTGAAAAATTTAGGAAGGCGACATCCGTCAATACTGGACATGAGAAACCGATTTTTCTGAAAATTGATTTAACCCCTTTTCCCTGTGTAGACGTGTATATACGTTTTTACAGAAAGTGTCCTTTTTAGTTACAGGACGGATAATCACGTCCAAAACATACCTTTCAAAAACCAGCTATAAGCGTGCTTATATGTTGATCTTGATTCCTTTTATGCCCTTCTATGTTTGAAACGAGTCCATTTGTCAACATGTCTGTTGTTAGCCATTTCTCGGGTACTTCAAGGTGACTCAGTTTCTTTGTTAGCTATATTAAAAACAAATAAAAAATTCGTCTGAAAATGAAACATTTTTTTCCAAAATAATTAGCAGGAAGGGGTTAAAAGAAAGATTTGATAAATGTCAACTGACAGTCGTACTGGCTGCTCGGTCAATGAAGATGGAAGCCATGATCGCCCACGTCTTGAAGGGATACGGAGCATAGAAAAAGAAATTGACAGTAAAGCAAAAAAAAATCAAAAACAAAAACAAAAAAAAACTGGAAGGGAGTTCCAAGTGCGAGAGAAGAAATTATATTTCCTATCTTCTAAAGCTAAAATCGTAATCTTAGAAATGTGTGGGAAGAAAGTAATTATTCTTGCTGTAGCTTTGTAACAGTATACGACCCTAATCTCTCTGCCCATGTTGTGGTTAGAAGATCCACACAGATCAGCTGAAGGAAAGTCTGCGTGGCGTAGTGGGCGAGGTGTTTTAAACACGCACACAGGAATAAAGGCCTTTCCAACTAAAAAAAAAAAAATCGGCTGAAAATGAAGGATTTTGTTTTCCCTATAAACCAGAAATTTTGAGGTATTTCTGTTCTTCTTATAAAATCCAAATTATCTACACTTATCTCTCGAATAAACAGTGTGGTTGGTTGGTTCTTTTTAATTAGCGGTATACCAACCTCTATGGGTTACTTAATGCCGTAGTCTAAATATTTTGTACATGATTTTATTGGTGCTACTATAGTATAATATCTACGGTCCATTTTCTACTATAGTATGATGTCTACTATTCATTTTCTACTATGGTATGATATTTACCAACTGTATGAAATATGTTAGTGTTAGGGTTAGGTGTTAGCATTAGGGATTAGGGGTAGAGGTTAGAGTTAGGGTTAAAGGCAGTGAACAGCAAACTGATTATGTATTTAAAAACATTAAGAAAAATTTTTTAAATCATCAAATAGTAATTTTAATGTTTGTAAACTGATTTGATGTCATTTAAAAAAACAGTCAACATGTCATCGTTTTTCTGAGCATTTTTTAGCAATAATGAGTGCATCGTCATTTATGGTAGGTCGCAAATGCTTTGGTAGATATTATACTATAGTAGCACCATTTTATTTTTGGAGATAATAATGGTTTTAGTGATACACGTCTTGCTAATTAAACCATAAATGGGGGAGAAGATGTGGATTCATACCTTTCCCAAGGGTATTGCGCGTAAGTGAATATAACAAACCCAACGGAAAGTAGAATTCCGCTCCCCATTAACAATTCCGAGCCATTATCGATTACACCACCCGCACATCCAACTTTCCGGTACCTGGTGTTCATAAGCGGTCACCAATCTAGCTAGTGACCAGGCCCGACGTTACTTAACTTCGGTGATCGTACGGGAACCGGCGTTTCAATATGATGTGACCATAAGCCTAACCGTAGGTACGCTTATAAAACATTTTGAAAATTAAGAAACGCTTCACATTTTGTTTGTACCTCCCCCAAACACTTATTAAAATTTCACGATACCAAACAATGCTTATTGCGAAAGATTAATGTTTATCGATCTTTATTTACGTATGGACTATTGTCCTCATCATTACTGTTGCTATCACGACGTTTCGGCTTTTGTGCCTTCATCAGGTGTATGTAGATCCGAGTAGTATACATAAAATTCCGAATTTAACCCTTTGATCAATCAGTAGACTGTTTTCGTTTCACTGCCGATGTCTAAGGAACTTTCCATTCCAGAAAGAATCCATTCTGAAGCGAGAGCAGACAGCTTTGGGGGCAGTAATTTTGAAGAAGGTTGAGAGAGGAGCTTCCGCTATACTGTACTTTTTAATCATGACCCCAACCAAGGTGGGAATGCCACTAGTACGCAGGAAGTTACAGAGTGAAAGAGAGAAAGGACTGGATACAGGGAAGAGGACCGAGGAAAGAATAAAAGATGGACGGGATTCAAGAAAATTGAAGCGATTGACGTTGCATTTAAATTTTTGGAGATTGCGGTTATCAGAGAAGCAAGTAAACAGAAGAGTTCCACAGGCAGGAAATGCGAGAAAAGAAACTTTTGGAGTAGAAGTGGCGGTTGCATTTAGATATTTTAACGGTAAAAGGGTGGGACCTAGATGTCAATCTAGTAGCATGCTTAAATTCACGTAGTCGGGACACCAGGGGAAAAGCTCGTCAGAGCAGTTGCCATGAAAATATTTGTAGAAAATACAGAGGGAAGCCCCGTCACGTCGGTGAGAAAGTGACTGAAGTCGAGATGGCAAGTCAGGATTGATTACATTGCAGATCCTTCTTTGAATTTTATCAAGAACCTAGAGATGAATAGCAGGAGCACCAGACCAGATATGGCAACAACATTCAATGCACGGACGAATGGTAGATTTGTAAATGTGCAAGATTGACTCTGACAAGAAAAACCATCTGACACGACACAGTGACCTAACTTTCTTTGCAGTAGCTGCAACTATTGATTCGATGCAGTTATTCCACTTCAAGTCAGTTAAACGTGAGGCCAAGAAGGCACAATATGTTTCTCTACAGGGGTCTCGCACCAGCCATGCTAATGACGGACAGGAAAGTAGTTCTCTATAGTGGTTAAGTGAGAGCAGTTTCCTTTTGGAGGCATTAAAATTCTCTATAGTGGTTAAGTGAGAGCAGTTTCCTTTTGGAGGCATTAAAATTTACAAGCCATTTCTTGCCTCAGTTAAGCACTGATTAGAGTTCCTTTTCAAGAACAACGACCAGGTTAACTTTGTCATCTCTGATGGATTGCTATGGAGACAGGAGTAAATGGTAGTGTCATCTGCGTAAATGCCTACTTGGGAACTGACGACATCAGGAAGATCATTGATAAAGATCAAAAACAGCGTAGGACCCAGGATATAACCTCGGGATCACCCGCGTTCGTGTGAAAGGATATCTGTATACCTAATTAGTATCATATCATATATGTTGCTTTTTTTTTTCTTTCTTTTTTTCGAGTATTGATGATAACCAGTAAGCTGTTTTCTACCGGTACTGTACGTTTTTCGTTCATCTACGCATATCGTAGGGTATTTTCAAACACCTAACCCCAAGCCAAGCAATACAGGTTGACAGTTACGTTTCATATGTACACCAAGAATACCGCACTTTGTGTACTATTGAAACAAACCAGTTACCTCAGTAGGCTTATCGTTAATACGAAATGTACTGTCAATTCCCAGTACCTATTATCCGCCATAATGATTTGGTTTCCTGAATTCCTGTGCTACACTAATAGAAATCTAATTAATAATAACCCCAAATATTTCATAAAAATGCCAAATATGTGATAATTTAGAAAGAAAAAAAAATGACACCGCAGAGTCGGCGACTGGAACTTGTTAGTACAGTCAGCCATTAAATCCTCAAATATTTTTTAAAAATACCTAGTTAATAGGGTGCGTCTTACCACTTGTATTATACAGTAAAAACGGTAGTTTAAAAACGCTATTTCTTATATTTTGTAGTCAGTTCATTTTCAAATATTTATTTTCCTCTTATTTAAAGCTAATGATTATTTAGTAACTATAAGAGTACAGTAAAGTAGTCCTGAGACAGAAGCCCTACTAAGATTCATTATTGCCACAACGTTAACAACGTTATATATGCAGATGACACAGTGTTGATAACAGACACAAAAGAGAAACAACGGGAACTCATAGAGAAGGTAGCGTAGGAAAGCGAGAAGAAAGGACTAAACATCAATTGCAAGAAGACAGGATGCATGGTTGTCAGCAAAAGAAACAGTACCCAACATGCGAATTACAAATTGGAGATGTCAAAATTAAACAAGTACAAAAATTTAAATATCTGACAAATGTTTTAACAGAGAACGGAAAATGCGACACTGAAATCCAAAGGTGCATTGGGACAACAAGAGATGCCTTCCAAAAGTTAAGCAAAATATTAAGAAACAGAAAAAGTTCATTGGGAACAAAGAAAGCTGTTATGTAATATCGGTCCTCCTATATGGCAGTGAATTCTGGATAATCTCATCCCAGATGGAGAAGAGACTTGAGGCAACAGATATGGGATTCTACAGAAGGATTTTGATTTTGATTTTGATTTTCCTATTTACTAAACACGTGACCAATGGCGAAGTTTTAGAGAAAATGCAAGCAAAAAGGACACTTATAAGTAGCATCAGAAAAAGAGAGTTGACATTTCTACAGCACGTAATGAGGAAATCGGGCTTGGAAAATTTGACACGCACAGGACATGTTAAAGGCAAGTGGGAAAGAGAAAAATAATGTATAATCTACTGAGTGAGCTTGTGTAAATGGTTGGCAAAACAGGGATTAGGAGATATAGCAAAAAGACAAAGTTTACTAAGGATTACAATGATCAGGAAGTTGTGGAGAGCTGTAATCACCTTATGGAAGATAAACAGTTTCACGCCACCCACATGATAAAGTTAAACAAGTTGATTATTCGAACAAAATTCCAATGTTCTGTGGATATTTAATTTTACGACTTTATTCTGATTACAAATCTATTACAAGTGATGCCGTTTATTACGATTCGCATGTCTTGTGAAGAGAAAATGGTCGGTCGGTTTTATGGCAATTGAATTCTTTTAAACATCGTTGAAATTTAAAAAAAAAATTCAAAAACAAATAAAAAAGATGGATTTAAAAGCATGTCTTTATTCACTCTTAAGATTTTGTGTCTGTTACAAGTGATGTAAGTGACTCACTTTATTGGTTTGTCGCTGTTTCCCTGCCGTTGAAGAGGAAGCAGTCAGTCGGCTTGTTCCCAGTCGGCCATTTTAAACAATGCTGAAATTATAAAAAGATAAAAAATAATGACAAGTTGAAGGATATAAAAGTATGACAAATCTGTAGTGGTGTCTTCATTTACTCTACGAGTCTGTCCTGATTGGATTAGTATTTAATATTTAGTAGTATTTAGTACAAGAAGCCCACGGTGTTAGTTTGATAAATCTTTATCAAATGTTATCGCCAGCAAAATACAAAAGAATACAAGAACTTCAGGTAAAACCGACTTGATATTTTCCTCAGAAAACAACCTTAGATCTCCATCTCTATGAATCTTATTTAGACTAACAGTATAGGTGAGAATTTCACGATTTTCCTATTTGAATTTTCTGATGAAGCATTATTCTTAATTTAATCTTTGAATAAGCTCATGGCGAGTTCGACGGCTATCAAATATCTGCGTCTCCAATTGCATCGTTCAATATTTGAGCTTAACATCTTTAACAAAATATTGCGATAGCATTCATAAATATGAATGTAGCTCATTATTCAAAGAAGAGGGTACAAATGAAACGATTACAACAGACAAGGTTTTCCATTTCACTGAAACAGACGTTAAACGCATGAGAGCGTTATCCCTTCCTTCTTTCTTTCTTTCTTTCTTTCTTTCTTTCTTTCTGTCTTCTGTCTTTCCTTCTTCTTTCTTCTTCTTCTTCTTTCTTCTTCTTCTTCTTTTTATTATTATTATTATTATTGTTGTGTATATTTTCGTTTTCTCCCTCAAACCAAATGTATGCCCCTGATATATCTTTCCCTTCCAGCTTTCCTTGCAAGCAAAACAGAATGGTCCATTATTTATGTGAAGTAATGGCAGGGTATAATGCACGCGCTAACTAACTTACTGACGGAAGAGCAAACAGAATTATGATATTATGAAATTAGTGCCTTCGACGAATTCAGTACCGCACGCCCACTCGAACGGAATGTGGCAAAAGGCCGAGTTTAAAGCTGTAGCCTACGATGCGTATATTGACTAGTGAGAAAAACTGTTCAAGCTTCCTCAGCACTTCCGCTTTAGGAGACGCTTCAGGCGTCAGATAATATCACTATCCCGCCTTTGAGGAAGAGGTATTGCGTAGAGGGATGTCTCCCTGGTGTTTAAGCACATTATGTTAAAATTTAATCACCCGTAAGTAAATGCATTTAAAAAAAATATAAATGTGTCATGGTTCCTTGAATTTTCAGTTCCGTACTTCCGTTATTTAAACGACAGACAAAATGATTTTCTTTGTAAAATATTCATAAATTTTAAGCAATATCTAGCGTTTTTTACATATTTTAATGTTTGAAAGGAAGTAAAACCTTTAAATCTGCTATTTTAGGCCTGGTTTATGCCCACATAGCTTTGCCAGTTTCACCAAGAAGTCGTTAGAGGATGCTGTCAAGCAGCTATGAAAACGGGATACTTTCTGTCTTTCTCTTGTCTCTCTTTTTCTTCTAGCATGCGGTAGATGTGGCAACGCCAAACAAGACCTCCTCGGGCACGGGGATATATTTCTCCTTTATAACTGAACTTTTTCAAACACACGCGTATATATCACTCACATAATTTTCAACTCGTAATATCTTCATTTTTTATGCATACACTTGTATTCTCTTTCTTCTTACTCGGTTTTATAATATATATATATATATATATATATAATTGCGCGGTTGGAGTTGTGTCAATAGCTCGTTTCAGGAAAATAAAGTAGAAATTTTTAAATTCCTTAGTTTTAACGAATTGTCACGAAGAGAAAATGCTTACACAACAGATTAAATGATCTGACACAAAATAATATTAAAAAATATTTAGAACAAAGATAAGAAAGTTCGTTGCTCACCGAAGGGATATATGGTTGCATACGTTCAAAACTAGACGAAGAGAGATAGTTTGAAATACTTAGCTTTCTTGGATTGCTGATAGAACATTCTGAAATGATTCGTGCTTGGTTAAAGAACGATAACATAAGTGGCGAGTCATTTTACACTGGCGAAAACTTTAACACTGCACGCAGGGAACAGAGACGAAACCTTTCACATGACTTCAAGCAATCTTCTTAATTTAAATTTTCTCTTTGTTTTATATCAAAAGGAATTTCGCGTAGTCTAGCTACTTTCTTTTCTTTCTTCGTCTTGAATCAACGGCTAATTTCTATGAAGATATTATTTTCATTGGTTCAAAAGCAATTTCACAATGGCTCGCGAAATCACTTCCCCCTCCTTTTCAACTCACCGGTCAATTTGTGTTAAGGCAAAGTTTTCATTGGTCTAAAGTAAATTCCACATAGGCTCACGAATTCCTTTCCGTCTTTTTTCCCCAGAATTTGAAGGGAGTGAGTGAAGGGATTTTTTATTATTTTTTTCAGCTTGCAATATTAGTTATCCAAACAATCAATTACCGGAACAAAATACTACATGGCTGCCCCGATCAGAAATCAATATTCCATGATACGTTTGAAGGATTGTAAAAAGTTTAACGTGAATAAAGTAGTCGAAAATTGCTTTATTTAGTGAAAATTGATAAAAAATGTTAAATACTTGTTGATTATGTTTGAGTTTGATCATTAAGGCTTGAGAAGTCATTAGGAGTGAGAGCTTACTTTCGATACATGTCACTTGTTATCTGTGGACTCTTTAAGTGCTTGGTGATTTCGATTCAGTAGACCCACTCAGGTTATGTATCTGTTCCTCACACGTGTATTCACTGTACTCTGGTGGAAGACCTGTTGTTGAATTTTGTGTAGAATAAAGTTCGTTATGTCTCATATCCAAATTCACGCCATTAGTTCTACCTATGTTTTGTCGTATTCGAAAAACTCAATCATCACAGGAGAGAAAGGTAATTGAAAAGTAATTGAAAGTGAAGTGAACGTTCCCCAGTGGGGGACACTTTTTTTCTCACGTGAGACTACATCTAATTGTCTGAGAGAAAAAGGAAAGAGAGAATGACTGAGAATATCATTGCCTATTTATAGACTTAAAGAGTGGCCCCTAGCGACATTTGTTTAGTAAAGTCAAGTGGGGTAACCCACACTTCTTTGAATCTTGTCAAGAATCTCAAGATATATAGCAGAAGCACCAAACCAGATGAAGCAACAATTTACAAAGCACGAACGAATGGTAGACTTATAAATGTGCAAGACAGATTTTAACGAGAAAAAATATCGAGCACGATACAGTGAACTAACTTTCCTAGCAGCAGGATTAGAAATTGATTCCATATAATAATTCCAATTCATATCAGTGGAAAACGTTAAAACAAGAAAACGCAGTAAGTTAATCTCCAGGAGGTTATCATCAGCCATGTAGATGGAGGACAAAAAGGTTCTCTAAACGAGAGCACTTAAGTTTTGGTGGCATTAAAATTAACATTTCTTGCCCCAATTAACAGCAGAAAATAATTTAAAGAAATTTATATAAAAAATATTAAGTAGCTGTCTGTAAAGACATCTTCGCAAACAAACTTTACAATCGAACTGTATATTTTAGTGAACTTATAGACAGATTGCTCAAAATACTATTTAAATTGATCGCCTGATCTTTTTTATAAACAGCTGTTGCCGATAAGTTCGGATGTAGTAGAAAACAGGTCACATGACGTATCAACTAATTTATTGGCCAATGAAATACACTCTACTCTATAATTCCTGGAACCTCTTTTAAATCTTCAAAACATATAAGTAGAGATCAGACAGAAAATCCTTTTTCTCTCACCACAGCGGTCGCGACCCGACTACAGTGTAGATGTCAGGATGCTCAAACTAGGTCAACTTCAACAACCAGTAAGTTAATCCTACTACCACCCTTTACATGACACATAGATAAGACTTTTCACACTGGAATCTACACTACGAACTCCAGATAAGAACCATCCTTTTCTACGAGAATGAACAATACTACTTTAAACTTTGTGTCTACAGACAATTACTGCGAATATATATATATATATATATATATATATATATATATATATATGTCTTTTATCATTTGTCATTATTATGAAATGCACTGGTTATTTATCCAATCTACTCTTCATTCGAATAATATTGTTTATTGAGTGTGCTAATGTCTTCCACGAAGAATAAACTCTATATTATTCAAGGTTAAGAAAGTGTCAATGATGCATAGTAAAAATTTATTTTCTTTCTTCTACGACTGAGATCGCAAGAAAACAAAAATGAAAAACATTTCAATGTTAAACATTCTTTCAGACCATTTTTTTATTGTTGTGAGAGAATTCAGCCAAAATCAGTCTTCCGATTTTAAAGTCGGAATGGTATTACTTTATTTTTATTTCAGTCATTCCATAGTCTTGTGTTTTCCTGTTAATATCATTAATGTACACTGAGAATCCTTTATCCGAAATTCATGAAACCAGAAGTGCTTTGGTTTTCAGATTTTTTTCGGATTTTGGAATACAGGCTATTTAATTTGTATATAGTATCTATAAAATGGCGCAGCTTGATAATGGAACTCAATGGAACACGATATCCCTTTACATTTGATAAAACAGATTATACATATACCCTGAAGGTAGTTTTATATAAATAACATATACTCCGAAAGTAGTTTTATATAAAATTTAATAAATTTTGTGTACATGCAGATAAAGGTAATGACGCTAGTCATGTAATGCTCACACTGATTTTTAATGGTTAAATTAAGATTTCACGTAAAGATAATGTTTTGTGCCTTTTGTACGTGTACAAAAAAAACACGATCATTACTTAGAAAAATATATAAATACAGGACTTTTTGTCATTTTAAATATCTTTACTGAACACTAGACATCTGGCAAGTAATCCACAAACGAAGGTGTTGCTGTGACGATCGTTAACAAAAAACTGACGCCAACGTAAGCTACATAGCTGAGCTTTCTGAAATTTTCTATTTGTGGCAAGTCATGTCAAACTTTCGGATTTTGGAGCTTTTCGGATTTGGGATTTCACCCAGTATACTGATAAATTCCCGCACAACCATTTATGTTTATTTATTTTATTGTATTATTGGTTTATATATTTATTTCTATATAAGTAAAAGCAATATCTTTTGATTGATTATTGATTATTTTCATAATTTCAGATCTTCTTATGAGTTCCAAAAATGACTCTCTCTCGTGAACAGCAACGCACATTGTTGCTATATAATGACAAGTCTCGTCTAAACGCTGGCCAATCGGAACGTCGTATTGTGCGAGTCTATCACGCACATACATACATACATAGAAAAATACAAATCACATACAACGCCAAGCATTCATTGGTTAATTAATCACCACTACGTTATTATAGACAATTTATAAATTGCAGCAATGCGACAATTTTGTAATCGCTCTATTTTCATGTAGTCAGTTTTGTCCACTTTTGGGAGAAACGGATCACAGAAGCTTTCTTAAGTCTCCCCAAAGCTCGCTCGCTGATTGGTCAATGCTAACCAATCAGATCGTCCGCACGTGAAGAACAATTCTTCCCGCGCAGCGATCTGGAGCCTATAGTCACTTATTTAAGCAAGAATTTTTCTTAGCTAATTATTGAGAATTCAGCTGCCAAACGAATCCACGCCAGTTGAAACCATGTGCCAACCTTCTCACTCACACACACCACTCACATGCTGAACATACCTTGTACACACTCACATAAAATCTTCTTACACAGCAAAGCTTATAAGTACAAACATTACAAAAGACTCTCATGAACATTCTTCCAGTGAACTTGAAACATTAAAATAACAGTAAAGAGAGACAACTCTTGTTTTATTCAACCTTTTCTTACTTAAATGCATGCTTTCTTTCACATCGTTGTTTGATATTTGTACATCTTATCAAATACATATTTTATGTGTAACAATGTCTTTTGCTTATCCTTTTCTGCGTCAGCCCTGTTTCCTAATCTAAAGATAAATTAATGTGGTGAAGTCCGCCACAGTATCACCCAAGAATTTAGAGAAAACACAATTGGCCGTCTCACGGCCTACGATTCAAGAGGTTCCAGTGTGGCTAATTCCATCTCCAAGATCGGCCATAAACTGGTCGATCCTTACACATTGATAATGAGAATTCGCGCGCTTGTGTCGAAGCTGATTCATACCTAACAGCATGCGAACAGGCTGAGAAGTTTGGCGACAGTCATAAAGCCATTTTGCCTCACTTGGAAGAAATGAGCAAAGTCAGCAAAGTGGACGTATGGATCACACGTAAACTGACCGACTTTAACCGTCGACGCCGCATGGACGCCTGCACAACCCTACTGTCCAAGCAGCGCCATTTTGATTGCATGAATAAAGTGGTAACTAGATGAAAAATGGTGTCTGTACGCGAACGTGATATGCAAAAGACAAGAATGAAAATGCACATCAGGCAAAGCCCGACCTGCATCAAGAGAAGCTCGTGGTTTGTGTCGGGCGTGGCTCACTGGGAAATATTAGAATGCAATCAGTCCACCAACGATCAACTGGATTGTCAACAACGGTAACATGTGGCTGACACAATTGCACAAAAACGTATTGAATTAGCTGATGTCATGTTCCTTTGTGATAATGCCCGTTGTGCGGAACTTTCTTTAGTTTAACAAGGTATCTCTTTCTAGAATAGCAAAAGGCGATACAAACTTAAGCCACACTTAATTTGGCATTAATAATCTCCAATTATAGCGACATATACAAAATGTAACAACTATTATGAAGATTAGTATTTTACAGAGAAAAAGGCACGAATCATCTTTGAATTGATATTATTAAGAAAAGTAACTGTATATAAATTTCAAGTATCATCAAAATAAATAAAACTAGTATATTTGCTAAGGATCTAATATCTATTAGATATTCCTGTCACGGTTTCCTATTTGAATTATCTTATGAATTTTAATTCCTAATTTAATGATTGAACAAGCTCCATGTGAGTTCCATGAATACAAAATACCCGTGTAAATTCCCCTATTGTGTTGTTATATATTTAAGCTTAACTTTAAACAAATATTACAATATCAATCATAAATATGAATGCAAGTCATTAAAAAAGTAAAAGACACCTCATACACTTCCAAGGAATCGAATCAACGCCATTTCTCCCGTATTCCAAATATAAGGAGAAAGTTCCACTCAGGTAGCTTTTTTCCTAAAATTGCTACACTGTCGAACAATCCCACACTACAATTTTAACGTGTCATATCAAGGATCAGTCGTTAACTAACCTCCTTATTCTCCACTTCCTACCACAACTATTTCACTCATATCATATCTCATTTATCATAACTATATTAAAAGTAACCCTTTATCTTCAGTGTTTCTCGACATTGTATTGAGTAAATTTTAACATAAAAACTTTAGTAAAAAAATTGTCTTAATAATACTGCGCTAAACTTTACAAGGACTTAACTTCAAATTCCCCTGAACAAACTTTCAGGGGAATTTGAACAGAACAGACATTTCCAGCTACACTGTATGAGCTACTGTATATCTGCTCATAGGCAATACTTCGAAACTATCACAGATTACCTACTACTCGGGCCCCTAGGCTAAACTTTCCTCGCCATTCGTTGAATAGAGTGAAAATGACTTTATATATGGCCTCTTTCGTCGATGGCGACGGTCAGCAGCGGAAAATATTATCTTAAAATACAGCGCCGCTCATAGCTAAAACAACCAATACTCGATCGGCACGATTATTGATAACGACTACATTAATAGAATACTGTGGGGGTCATCCATCGTAGAGAATTTGTGTCTCTGTCTAGCCTCTACAGCGCACCGGACTCTCCATAGCTCTTTGCTCGCGCGGAACAGTAGCTCTCCACCTCACTCGATCTCGGTCAACCGCATCCCAATTCGCAACATTGACAGAAAATTGTATCATGAACGTTTTACACTGGTCCTTGAAGTAAAGCTTGGACCGTCCAATGTTACACGTGCCCTCAGACAGTTCCCCATATAGTATATGTTTGGGAAATCTGGAGTTATCTAAGCGTGCAACGTGCCCAAGTTATCTGAGATGCCGAGACCACAAGATGGGATATAGTGGATGAATGCCAGTTCTTTTGAGCACTTTTGTATCCGGGACCCTAGCTTGACTTTAGATAAAGACAAATAACTGTTGGCCGGTGTATTATGTACTATAAGTATGTCATAAATTCATATGAATCAATTTGTAATGATCCATATATGTTAAAACACGTTCAAACATCGTTCAAAATATTAATCTCGCACTCATTCATGCCCTGTAAAAATTTCCTTCTGTAGTATAGGGTCACAACATCAACAGGCTAGGTGCTGCTGCTGTGCTTTCGGTAGCAAGTAAAATTTTAAATCATAGATTTGTCATACCCACATTTAACAGGTTTTGAATTCACAATTGTATTTCTAGACTGATTGCCAACCAATGCCGAAGAGCTCAGTCTACCTTACTATTTAATCCATTAGATTGGGAGTGGGGAAAATAGATGATTTCAAACCTTTTCCGAACAGTATTTGTGCGCAAATCGAACTGGAATTCGAACTCGAACCAACGATTTTTCTTCTGGGACGCTAACCACATTTCATCACCTGTAATATAGATTCTAACCTCATACCTGTACTCTCAAGTCTCACTCCCTTTCGAGTCACTAGGACTATTCAACCAATTGGCTGATCCGTCAATGCTTCAAAGGTGACATTGAAAATATAGGCGTTAGAGGAAAATTATTTTATGGTTCAATTTCCTGAATTTTGGAGTTTTCTTATTCTTTGTGCCGTGTCCCTTCAGGACGTAGGCGATCATAGCTCTCCAAAAAGCCCGGTCCTTTGTAGCACTTAATAAATTATGTCTTTTTGATATTTCTCCTTAACCTTGTTCCGCCACCTATTTACTCAAGCTCATTCCTCTTTTTCTATGTACCATGTCTCTTCAGGACGTAGGCGATCATTGCTCTCCACAATTCCCTGTCGTTTGTAGCTCTTAATAAATTTTGTCTTTTTTCTATACTTCTCCTAAACCTTGTTCCGCTACCTATTTACTCAAGCACATTCCTCTTTTTCTATGTACCATGTCTCTTCAGGACGTAGGCGATCACTGCTCTCCACAATTCCCTGTCCTTTGTAGCTCTTAATAAATTTTGTCTTTTTTTTTTATACTTCTCCTACACCTTGTTCCGCCACCTATTTACTCAAGCTCATTCCTCTTTTTCTATGTACCATGTCTCTTCAGGACGTAGGCGATCATTGCTCTCCACAATTCCCTGTCGTTTGTAGCTCTTAATAAATTTTGTCTTTTTGCTATTTCTCCTACACCTTCTTCCGCCACCTATTTACTCAAGCTCATTCCTCTTTTTCTATGTACCATGTCTCTTCAGGACGTAGGCAAACATTGCTCTCCACAATTCCCTGTCGTTTGTAGCTCTTAATAAATTTTGTCTTTTTTTCTATTTCTCCTACACCTTGTTCCGCCACCTATTTACTCAAGCTCATTCCTCTTTTCTATGTACCATGTCTCTTCAGGACGTAGGCGATCATTGCTCTCCACAATTCCCTGTCGTTTGTAGCTCTTAATAAATTTTGTCTTTTTTCTATTTCTCCTACACCTTGTTCCGCCACCCTATTTACTCAAGCTCATTCCTCTTTTTCTATGTACCATGTCTCTTCAGGACGTAGGCGAACATTGCTCTCCACAATTCCCCTGTCGTTTGTAGCTCTTAATAAATTTTGTCTTTTTCTATTTCTCCTACACCTTGTTCCGCCACCTATTTACTCAAGCTCATTTCTCTTTTTCTATGTACCATGTCTCTTCAGGACGTAGGCGATCATTGCTCTCCACAATTCCCTGTCCCTTGTAGCTCTTAATAAATTTTGTCTTTTTGCTATTTCTCCAAAACCTTGTTCCGCCACCTATTTACTCAAGCTCATTCCTCTTTTTCTATGTACCATGACTCTTCAGGACGTAGGCGATCATTGCTCTCCACAATTCCCTGTCCTTTGTAGCTCTTAATAAATTCTGTCTTTTTTCTATTTCTCCTAAACCTTGTCCCGCCACCTATTTACTCAAGTTCATTCCTCTTTTCTATGTACCATGTCTCTTCAGGACGTAGACGATCATTGCTCTCCACAATTCTCTGTCGTTTGTAGCTCTTAATAAATTTTGACTTTTTGCTATTTCTTCTAAACCTTGTTCCGCCACCTATTTACTCAAGCTCATTCCTCTTTTTCTATGTACCATGTCTCTTCAGGACGTAGGCGATCATTGCTCTCCACAATTCCCTGTCGTTTGTAGCTCTTAATAAATTTTGTCTTTTTGCTATTTCTCCTAAACCTTGTTCCGCCACCTATTTACTCAAGCTCATTCCTCTTTTTCTATGTACCATGTCTCTTCAGGACGTAGGCGATCATTGCTCTCCACAATTCCCTGTCGTTTGTAGCTCTTAATAAATTTTGTCTTTTTTCTATTTCTCCTACACCTTGTTCCGCCACCTATTTACTCAAGCTCATTCCTCTTTTTCTATGTACCATGTCTCTTCAGGACGTAGGCGATCATTGCTCTCCACAATTCCCTGTCGTTTGTAGCTCTTAATAAATTTTGTCTTTTTTCTATTTCTCCTAAACCTTGTTCTGCCACCTATTTACTCAAGCTCATTCCTCTTTTTCTATGTACCATGTCCCTTCAGGACGTAGGCGATCATTGCTCTCCACAATTCTCTGTCGTTTGTAGCTCTTAATAAATTTTGTGTTTTTTCTATTTCTCCTAAACCTTGTTCCGCCACCCATTGACTCAAGCTCATTCCTCTTTTTCTATGTACCATGTCTCTTCAGGACGTAGGCGATCATTGCTCTCCACAATTCCCCTGTCGTTTGTAGCTCTTAATAAATTTTGTGTTTTTTGCTATTTCTCCTAAACCTTGTTCCGCCACCTATTTACTCAAGCTCATTACTCTTCTTCTATGTACCATGTCTCTTCAGGACGTAGGCGATCATTGTTCTCCACAATTCCCTGTCGTTTGTAGCTCTTAATAAATTTTGTCTTTTTGCTATTTCTCCTAAATCTTCTTCCGCCACCTATTTACTCAAGCTCATTCCTCTTTTTCTATGTACCATGTCTCTTCAGGACGTAGGCGATCATTGCTCTCCACAATTCCCTGTCCTTTGTAGCTCTTAATAAATTTTGTCTTTTTTCTATTTCTCCTAAACCTTGTTCCGCCACCTATTTACTCAAGCTCATTCCTCTTTTTCTATGTACCATGTCTCTTCAGGACGCAGGCGATCATTGCTCTCCACAATTCCCTGTCCTTTGTAGCTCTTAATAAATTTTGTCCTTTTTCTATTTCTCCTAAACCTTGTTCTGCCACCTATTTACTCAAGCTCATTCCTCTTTTCCTACGTACCATGTCCCTTCAGGACGTAGGCGATCATTGCTCTCCACAATTCTCTGTCGTTTGTAGCTCTTAATAAATTTTGTGTTTTTTCTATTTCTCCTAAACCTTGTTCCGCCACCTATTTACTCAAATTCCTTTTTTCTATGTACCATGTCTCTTCAGGACGACGTAAGCGATCATTGCTCTCCACAATTCCCCTGTCGTTTTGTAGCTCTTAATAAATTTTGTCTTTTTTCTATTTCTCCTACACCTTGTACCGCCACCTATTTACTCAAGCTCATTCCTCTTTTTCTATGTACCATGTCTCTTCAGGACGTAGTCGATCATTGCTCTCCACAATTCCCTGTCGTTTGTAGCTCTTAATAAATTTTGTGTTTTTGCTATTTCTCCTAAACCTTGTTCCGCCTCCTATTTACTCAAGCTCATTCCTCTTTTTCTATGTACCATATCTCTTCAGGACGTAGGCGATCATTGCTCTCCACAATACCCTGTCCTTTGTAGCACTTAATAAATCTTGTCTTTATGCTATTTCTCCTAAACCTTGTTCTGCCACCTATTTACTCAAGCTCATTACTCTTTTTCTATATACCATGTCTCTTCAGGACGGAGGCGATCATTGCTCTCCACAATTCCCTGTCCTTTGTAGCTCTTAATATATTTTGTCTTTTTTCTATTTCTCCTAAACCTTGTTCCGCCATCTATTTACTCAAGTTCATTCCTCTTTTTTCTATGTACCATGTCTCTTCAGGACGTAGGCGATCATTGCTCTCCACAATACCCTGTCCTTTGTAGCTCTTAATAAATTTTGTCTTTTTGCTATTTCTCCTAAACCTTGTTCCGCCACCTATTTACTCAAGCTCATTCCTCTTTTTCTATGTACCATGCCTCTTCCGGACGTAGGCGATCATTGCTCTCCACAATTCCCTGTCCTTTGTAGCTCTTAATAAATTTTGTCTTTTTGCTATTTCTCCTAAACCTTGTTCCGCCACCTATTTACTCAAGCTCATTCCTCTTTTTCTATGTACCATGCCTCTTCAGGACGTAGGCGATCATTGCTCTCCACAATTCCCTGTCCTTTGTAGCTCTTAATAAATTTTGTCTTTTTTACTATTTCTCCTAAACCTTGTTCCGCCACCTATTTACTCAAGCTCATTCCTCTTTTTCTATGTACCACGTCTCTTCAGGATGTAGGCTATCATTGCTCTCCACAATTCCCTGTCCTTTGTAGCTCTTAATATATTTTGTCTTTTTGCTATTTCTCCTAAACCTTGTTCCGCCACCTATTTACTCAAGCTCATTCCTCTTTTTCTATGTACCATGTCTCTTCAGGACGTAGGCGATCATTGCTCTCCACAATTCCCTGTCGTTTGTAGATCTTAATAAATTCTGTCTTTTTTCTATACTTCTCCTAAATCTTGTTCCGCCACCTATTTACTCAAGCACATTCCTCTATTTCTATGTACCATATCTCTTCAGGACGTAGGCGATCATTGCTCTCCACAATTCTCTGTCCTTTGTAGCTCTTAATATATTTTGTCATTTTGCTATTTCTCCTAAACCTTGTTCCGCCACCTATTTACTCAAGTTCATTCCTCTTTTTCTATGTACCACGTCTCTTCAGGATGTAGGCGATCATTGCTCTCCACAATTCCCTGTCCTTTGTAGCTCTTAATAAATTTTGTCTTTTTTCTATTTCTCCTACACCTTGTTCCGCCACCTATTTACTCAAGCTCATTCCTCTTTTTCTATGTACCATGTCTCTTCAGGACGTAGGCGATCATTGCTCTCCACAATTCCCTGTCGTTTGTAGCTCTTAATAAATTTTGTCTTTTTTCTTTTCTCCCACACCTTGTTCCGCCACCTATTTACTAAAGCTCATTCCTCTTTTCTATGTACCATGTCTCTTCAGGACGTAGGCGATCATTGCTCTCCACAATTCCCTGTCGTTTGTAGCTCTTAATAAATTTTGTCTTTTGCTATTTCTTCCTTGTTCCGCCACCTATTTACTCAAGCTCATTCCTCTTTTTCTATGTACCATGTCTCTTCAGGACGTAGGCGATCATTGCTCTCCACAATTCCCTGTCATTTGTAGCTCTTAATAAATTTTGTCTTTTTTCTATTTCTCCTACACCTTGTTCCGCCACCTATTTACTCAAGCTCATTCCTCTTTTTCTATGTACCATGTCTCTTCAGGACGTAGGCGATCATTGCTCTCCACAATTCCCTGTCGTTTGTAGCTCTTAATAAATTTTGTCTTTTTTCTATTTCTCCTACACCTTGTTCCGCCACCTATTTACTCAAGCTCATTCCTCTTTTTCTATGTACCATGTCTCTTCAGGATATAGGCGATCATTGCTCTCCACAATTCCCTGTCGTTTGTAGCTCTTAATAAATTTTGTCTTTTTTCTATTTCTCCTACACCTTGTTCCGCCACCTATTTACTCAAGCTCATTCCTCTTTTTCTATGTACCATGTCTCTTCAGGATATAGGCGATCATTGCTCTCCACAATTCCCTGTCGTTTGTAGCTCTTAATAAATTTTGTCTTTTTCTATTTCTCCTAAACCTTGTTCCGCCACCCTATTTACTCAAGCTCATTCCTCTTTTTCTATGTACCATGTCTCTTCAGGACGTAGGCGATCATTGCTCTCCACAATTCCCTGTCGTTTGTAGCTCTTAATAAATTTTGTCTTTTTTTTCTATTTCTCCTACACCTTGTTCCACCACCTATTTACTCAAGCTCATTCCTCTTTTTCTATGTACCATGTCTCTTCAGGACGTAGGCGATCATTGCTCTCCACAATTCCCTGTCCTTTGTAGCTCTTAATAAATTTTGTCTTTTTGCTATTTCTCCTAAACCTTTCTCCTAAACCTTGTTCCATGTCCACCTATTTACTCAAGTCTCATTCCTCTTTTTCTATGTACCATGTCTCTTCAGGACGTAGGCGATCATTGCTCTCCACAATTCCCTGTCGTTTGTAGCTCTTAATAAATTTTTTTCTTTTTTCTATTTCTCCTACACCTTGTTCCGCACCTATTTACTCAAGCTCATTCCTCTTTTCTATGTACCATGTCTCTTCAGGACGTAGGCGATCATTGCTCTCCAAATTTTTTGTAGCTCTTTTTTGTCTTTTTTCTATTTCTCCTAAACCTTGTTCCGCCACCTATTTACTCAAGCTCATTCCTCTTTTTCTATGTACCATGTCTCTTCAGGACGTAGGCGATCATTGCTCTCCACAATTCCCTGTCCTTTGTAGCTCTTAATAAATTTTGTCTTTTGCTATTTCTCCTAAACCTTGTTCCGCCACCTATTTTACTCAAGCTCATTCCTCTTTTTCTATATACCATATCTCTTCAGGGACGGAGGCGATCATTGCTCTCCACAATTCCCTGTCCTTTGTAGCTCTTAATATGTTTGTCTTTTTTATTTCTCTTTGTTCCTAAACCTTGTTCCTATGCACCCTCTTTACTCAAGCTCATTCCTCTTTTTCTATGTACCAATTTCTCTTCTCCAGGACCGTAGGCGATCATTGCTCTTTTTTCACATGCCTCTTCCCTGTCCTTCGTTGTAGCTCTTAATAAATTTTGTCTTTTTATATTTCTCCTAAACCTTGTTCCGCCACCCCATTTACTCAAGCTCATTCCTCTTTTCTATGTACCATGTCTCTTCAGGACGTAGGCGATCATTGCTCTCCACAATTCCCTGTCCTTTGTAGCTCTTAATAAATTTTTGTCTTTTGCTATTTCTCCTAAACCTTGTTCCGCCACCTATTTACTCAAGCTCATTCCTCTTTTTTCTATGTACCATGTCTCTTCAGGACGTAGGCGATCATTGCTCTCCACAATTCCCTGTCGTTTGTAGCTCTTAATAAATTTTGTCTTTTTTTTTTTCTCCTAAACCTTGTTCCGCCACCTATTTACTCAAGCTCATTCCTCTTTTCTATGTACCATGTCTCTTCAGGACGTAGGCGATCATTGCTCTCCACAATTCCCTGTCCTTTGTAGCTCTTAATAAATTTTGTCTTTTGCTATTTCTCCTAAACCTTGTTCCGCCACCTATTTACTCAAGTTCATTCCTCTTTTTCTATGTACCATGTCTCTTCAGGACGTAGGCGATCATTGCTCTCCACAATTCCCTGTCCTTTGTAGCTCTTAATAAATTTTGTCTTTTTTTTTCTATTTCTCCTAAACCTTGTTCCGCCACCCTTTTACTCAAGCTCATTCTCTCTTTTCTATGTACCATGTCTCTTCAGGACGTAGGCGATCATTGCTCTCCACAATTCCCTGTCCTTTGTAGCTCTTAATAAATTTTGTCTTTTTGCTATTTCTCCCAACCTTGTTCCGCCACCTATTTACTCAAGTTCATTCCTCTTTTTCTATGTACCATGTCTCTTCAGGACGTAGGCGATCATTGCTCTCCACAATTCCCTGTCGTTTGTAGCTCTTAATAAATTTTGTCTTTTGCTATTTCTCCTAAACCTTGTTCCGCCACCTATTTACTCAAGTTCATTCCTCTTTTCTATGTACCATGTCTCTTCAGGACGTAGGCGATCATTGCTCTCCACAATTCCCTGTCCTTTGTAGCTCTTAATAAATTTTGTCTTTTGCTATTTCTCCTAAACCTTGTTCCGCCACCTATTTACTCAAGTTCATTCCTCTTTTTTTATGTACCATGTCTCTTCAGGATGTAGGCGTCTTTTTCATTCTCTTCTCCACAATTCCCTTTTCTATGTCCTTTGTAGCTCTTAATAAATTTTGTCTTTTTCTATTTCTCCTAAACCTTGTTCCGCCACCTATTTACTCAAGCTCATTCCTCTTTTTCTATGTACCATGTCTCTTCAGGACGTAGGCGATCATTGCTCTCCACAATCTGTCCTTTGTAGCTCTTAATAAATTTTGTCTTTTTCTATTTCTCCTAAACCTTGTTCCGCCACCTATTTACTCAAGCTCATTCCTCTTTTCTATGTACCATGTCTCTTCAGGACGTAGGCGATCATTGCTCTCCACAATTCCCTGTCCTTGTAGCTCTTAATAAATTTTGTCTTTTTCTATTTCTCCTAAACCTTGTTCCGCCACCTATTTACTCAAGCTCATTCCTCTTTTTCTATGTACCATGTCTCTTCAGGACGTACGCGATCATTACTCTCCACAATTCCCTGTCCTTTGTAGCTCTTAATAAATTTTGTCTTTTTTCTATTTCTCCTAAACCTTGTTCCGCCCTATTTACTCAAGCTCATTCCTTTTTTCTATGTACCATGTCTCTCTTCAGGACGTAGGCGATCATTGCTCTCCACAATTCCCTGTCGTTTGTAGCTCTTAATAAATTTTGTCTTTTTTCTATTTCTCCTAAACCTTGTTCCGCCACCTATTTACTCAAGCTCATTCCTCTTTTTCTATGTGTACCATGTCTCTTCAGGACGTGGGCGATCATTGCTCTCCACAATTCCCTGTCGTTTGTAGCTCTTAATAAATTTTGTCTTTTTTTCTATTTCTCCTAAACCTTGTTCCACCACCTATTTACTCAAGCTCATTCCCTTTTTCTATGTACCATGTCTCTTCAGGACGTAGGCGATCATTGTTCTCCCACAATTCCTGTCGTTTGTAGGACTCTTAATAAATTTTGTCTTTTTTGCTATTTCTCCTAAACCTTGTTCCGCCACCCATTTTATCAAGCTCATTCCTCTTTTTCTATGTACCATGTCTCTTCAGGACGTAGGCGATCATTGCTCTCCACAATTCCCTGTCGTTTTGTGCTCTTAATAAATTTTGTCTTTTTTGTTATTTCTCCTAAACTTGTTCCGCCACCCTATTTACTCAAGCTTCATTTTTGTCTTTTCTATGTAAATTTACCATGTCTCTTCAGGACATCCGATCATTGCTTCCACAATTCCCTGTCCTTTGTAGCTCTTAATAAATTTTGTCTTTTTGCTATTTCTCCTAAAACCTTGTTCCACCACCCCCCACTCAAGCTCATTCCTTTTTTCTATGTACCATGTCTCTTCAGGACGTAGGCGATCATTGCTCTCCACAATTCCCTGTCCTTTGTAGCTCTTAATAAATTTTGTCTTTTTCTTCTTCTCCTAAACCTTGTTCCGCCACCTATTTACTCAAGCTCATTCCTCTTTTCTATGTACCATGTCTCTTCAGGACGTAGGCGATCATTGCTCTCCACAATTCCCTGTCGTTTTTAGCTCTTAATAAATTTTGTCTTTTTTCTATTTCTCCTAAACCTTGTTCCGCCACCTATTTTACTCAAGCTCATTCCTCTTTTCTATGTACCATGTCTCTTCAGGACGTAGGCGATCATTGCTCTCCACAATTCCCTGTCGTTTGTAGCTCTTAATAAATTTTGTCTTTTTCTATTTCTCCTAAACCTTGTTCCGCCACCTATTTACTCAAGCTCATTCCCCTTTTTCTATGTGCCATGTCTCTTCAGGACGTAGGCGATCATTACTCTCCACAATTCCCTGTCGTTTGTAGCTCTTAATAAATTTTGTCTTTTGCTATTTCTCCTAAACCTTGTTCCGCCACCTATTTACTCAAGCTCATTCCTCTTTTTCTATGTACCATGTCTCTTCTTCAGGACGTAGGCGATCATTGCTCTCCACAATTCCCTGTCGTTTTTAGCTCTTAATAAATTTTGTCTTTTTCTATTTCTCCTAAACCTTGTTCCGCCACCTATTTACTCAAGCTCATTCCTCTTTTCTATGTACCATGTCTCTTCAGGACGTGGGCGATCATTGCTCTCCACAATTCCCTGTCGTTTGTAGCTCTTAATAAATTTTGTCTTTTGCTATTTCTCCTAAACCTTGTTCCGCACCCTATTTACTCAAGCTCATTCCTCTTTTTTCTATACCATGTCTCTTCAGGACGTAGGCGATCATTGCTCTCCACAATTCCCTGTCGTTTTAGCTCTTAATAAATTTTGTCTTTTTTCTATTTCTCCTACACCTTGTTCCTGCACCTATTTACTAAAGCTCATTCCTCTTTCTATGTGCCATGTCTCTTCAGGACGTAGGCGATCATTACTCTCCACAATTCCCCTGTCGTTTGTAGCTCTTAATAAAATTTTGTCTTTTTTCTTTTCTCCTACACCTTGTTCCGCCCCTATTTACTCAAGCTCATTCCTCTTTTCTGTACCATGTCTCTTCAGGACGTAGGCGATCATTGCTCTCCACAATTCCCTGTCGTTTGTAGCTCTTAATAAATTTTGTCTTTTTTTCTATTTCTCCTAAACCTTGTTCCGCCACCTATTTACTCAAGCTCATTCCTCTTTTCTATGTACCATGTCTCTTCAGGACGTAGGCGATCATTGCTCTCCACAATTCCCTGTCGTTTGTAGCTCTTAATGAATTTTGTCTTTTGCTATTTCTCCCAAAACCTTGTTCCTTTTATTTACCTCAAGCTCATTCCTCTTTTCTATGTACCATATTCTCTCTTCAGGACGTGAGCGATCATTGCTCTCCACAATTCCCTGTCGTTTGTAGCTCTTAATAAATTTGTCTTTTTTCTGTTTCTCCTAAACCTTGTTCCACCACCCTATTCCTCCCAAGCTCCATTCCCCTTTTTCTATACCATGTCTCTTCAGGACATGGGCGTCATTACTCTCCCAATTCCCCATCGCCTGCCAGCTCTTAATAAATTTTTGTCTTTTTTCTTTCCTACACCTTGTTTCCGCCACCTATTTACTCAAGCTCATTTCCCTTTTTCTATGTACCATGTCTCTTCAGGACTGTAGGCGTCATTGCTCTCCACAATTCCCTGTCCTTTGTGGCTCTTAACCAATTTGTCTTTTTCTATTTCTCCCTAAACCTTGTTCTGCCACCTATTTATCAAGCTCATTTCCTCTTTTTCTATGTACCATGTCCTTCAGGACATGGCTGATCATTACTCTCCCACAATTCCCTGTCGTTTGTAGCTCTTAATAAATTTTGTCTTTTTCTATTTTCTCCCTACCTTGTTCCGCCACCTATTTACTCCAAGCTCATTCCTCTTTTCTATGTACCATGTCTCTTCAGGACGTAGGGCGATCATTGCTCTCCACAATTCTCTGTCGTTTTGTAGCTCTTAATAAATTTTGTCTTTTCTATTTCTCCCCACACCTTGTTCCGCCACCCTATTTACTCAAGCTCATTCCTCTTTTTCTATGTACCATGTCTCTTCCAGGACGTAGAGCGATCATTATTCTCCACAATTTCCCTGTCGTTTTGTAGCTCTTAATAAATTTGTTTTTTGCTATTTCTCCTAAACCTTGTTCCGCCACCTATTTACTCAAGCTCATTACTCTTTTCTATATACCATGTCTCTTCAGGACGTAGGCGATCATTGTTCTCCACAATTCCCTGTCGTTTGTAGCTCTTAATTTTTTGTCTTTTTCTATTTCTCCCTAAATCTTCTTCCGCCACCTATTTACTCAAGCTCATTCCTCTTTTTCTATGTACCATGTGTCTCTTTCAGGACGTGAGCGATCATTACTCTCCACAATTCCCTGTCCTTTGTAGCTCTTAATAAATTTTGTCCTTTTCTATTTCTCCTAAACCTTGTTCCCACCTATTTTACCCCTCATTCCTCTTTTCTATGTACCATGTCTCTTCAGGACGCATGATCATTGCTTTCCACAATTCCCTGTCGTTTTGTAGCTCTTAATAAATTTTGTCCTTTTCTTTCTCCTAAACCTTGTTCTACACCTATTTACTCAAGCTCATTCCTCTTTTCCTGCATGCCATGTCCCAGGACGTTCATTACCTCCACAATTCCCTTTTTGTAGCTCTTAATAAATTTTGTGTTTTTCTTTTCCCCTAAATCTTGTTCCACACCTATTTACTCAAGCTCATTCCTCTTTTTCTATGTACCATGTCTCTTCAGGACGTATGATCATTGCTCTCCACAATTCCCTGTCGTTTGTAGCTCTTAATAAATTTTGTCTTTTTCTTTCTCCTACACCTTGTACCGCCACCTATTTACTCAAGCTCATTCCTCTTTTCTATGTACCCATGTCTCTTCAGGAGACATAGCGATCATTGCTCTCCACAATTCCCTGTCGTTTGTAGCTCTTAAATTTTGTGTTTTTGCTATTTCTCCTAAACCTTGTTCCGCCACCTATTTACTCAAGCTCATTCCTCTTTTTCTATGTACCATATCTCTTCAGGACATGGGCGATCAGTACTCCGCCAAATACCCTGTCCTTTGTAGCACTTAATAAATCTTGTCATTATGCTGTTTCTCTAAACCTTGTTCTGCCACCTATTTACTCAAGCTCATTACTCTTTTCTATATACACATGTCTCTTCAGGACGGAGCGATCATTGCTCTCTGTTCCCTGTCCTTTGTAGCTCTTAATATATTTTGTCTTTTTTTCTATTTCTCCTAAACCTTGTTCCGCCATCTATTTACTCAAGTTCATTCCTTTTTTATATAAATTATGTCTCTTCAGGACATAAACGATCATTGCTCTCCAATACCCTGTCCTTTTGTAGCTCTTAATAAATTTTGTCTTTTTTGCTATTTCTCCTAAACCTTGTTTCCCCACCTATTTACTCCAGCTCATTCCTCTTTTCTATGTACCATGCCTCTTGGGACGTGGCGATCATTGCTCTCCACAATTCCCCTGTCCTTTGTAGCTCTTAATAAATTTTGTCTTTTTTTACTATTTCTCCTAAACCTTGATCCGCCACCATTTACTCAAGCTCATTCTCTTTTTTCTGTATGCCACGTCTCTTCAGGATGTAGGCTATCATTCCTGTCCTCTCCACAATTCCCTGTCCTTGTAGCTCTTAATATATTTTGTCTTTTTGCTATTTCTCCATCTAAACCTTGTTCCGCCAGCTATTTACTCAAGCTCATTCCTCTTTTTTTCTGTACCATGTCTCTTCAGGACATGGCGATCATTGCTCTCCACAATTCCCCTGTCGTTTGTAGCTCTTAATAATTCTGTCTTTTTCTATACTTCTCCTAAATCTTGTTCCGCCACCTATTTACTCAAGCATATTCTCTTTTTCTATGTACCATGTCTCTTCAGGACGGAGGCGATCATTGCTCTCCACTATTCCCTGTCCTTTGTAGCTCTTAATAAATTTTGTCTTTTTGGTATTTCTCCCTAAACCTTGTTCCGCCACCTATTTACTCAATCATTCCTCTTTTTCTATGTACCACGTCTCTTCAGGATGTAGGCGATCATTGCTCTCCACAATTCCCTGTCCTTTAACAGCTCTTAATATTTTTGTCTTCTTGCTATTTCTCCTAAACCTGTTCACACCTATTTACTCAAGTTCATTCCTCTTTTTCTATGTCTCACTTATCTCTTCAGGAACGTAAGCGATCATTGCTCTCCACAATTCCCTGTCCTTTGTAGCTCTTAATAAATTTTTGTCTTTTTTATATTTTCTCCTACACCTTGTTCCGCCACCTATTTACTCAATTTCATTTCCTCTTTTCTATGTACCATATCTCTTCAGGACGTAAGCGATCATTGCTCTCCTAATTCCCTGTCCTTTATAGCTCTTAATAAATTTTGTCTTTTTGCTTTCTCCTAAATCTTGTTCCGCCACCTATTTACTCAAGTTCATTACTCTTTTTCTATGTACCATGCCTCTTCCGACGTAGGCGTCATTTACTCCACAATTCCCTGTCCTTTGTAGCTCTTAATAAATTTTGTCTTTTTGCTATTTCTCCTAACCTTGTTCCGCCACCTATTTACTCAAGCTCATTCCTCTTTTTCTATGTACCATGTGTCTCTTCAGACGTAGGCGATCATTGCTCTCACAATTCCCTGTCCTTTTGCAGCTCTTAATAAATTTTGTCTTTTTCTGTTTCTCCATCACCTTGTTCTGCCACCTATTTACTCAAGCTCATTCCTCTTTTTTCTATGTACCATGTCTCTTCAGGGACGTGAAGCGTCATTGCTCTCCACAATTCCCTGTCGTTTGTAGCTCTTAATAAATTTTGTCTTTTTTGCTATTTCTCCTAAACCTTGTTCCGCCACCCTGTTACTCAAGCTCATTACTCTTTTCTATGTACCATGTCTCTCTTCAGGACGTAGGCGTCATTGCTTTCCCAATTCCCTGTAATTTGTAGCTCTTAATAAATTTTGTGTTTTTCTATTTCTCTAAACCTTGTTTCCTCCACCCATTTACTCAAGCTCATTCCTCTTTTTCTATGTACCATGTCTCTTCAGGATGTAGGCAATCATTGCTCTCCACAATTCCCTGTCGTTTGTAGCTCTTAATAAATTTTGTGTTTTTCTATTTCTCCTAAACCTTGTTCTGGCACCTATTTACTCCAAGCTCATTCCTCTTTTTCTATATACCATGTCTCTTCAGGACGTAGGCGTCATTGCTCTCCCACAATTCCCTGTCGTTTGTAGCTCTTAATAAATTTTTGTGTTTTGCTGTTTCTCCTAAACCTTGTTCCCCACCTATTTACTCAAGCTCATTCCTCTTTTTCTATATACCATGTCTCTTCAGGACGTAGGCGATCATTGCTCTCCCAATTCCCTGTCGTTTGTAGCTCTTAATAAATTTTGTCTTTTCTATTTCTCCTACACCTTGTTCCGCCACCTATTTACTAAGCTCATTACTTTTTCTATGTACCATGTCTCTTCTCTTCAGGAAAACGTCTCATTGCTCTCCACAATTCCCTGTCGTTTTGTAGCTCTTAATAAATTTTGTCTTTTTACTATTTCTCCTAAACCTTGTTCCGCCACCTATTTACTCAAGCTCATTCCCTCTTTTCTGTGTACCCACGTCTCTTCAGGACGTGGCGATCATTACTCTCCACAATTCCCTGTCATTTTGCTTAGCTCTTCTTAATAAATTTTGTCTTTTTCTTCTCCTACATTCCGCCACCTATTTACTCAAGCTCATTCCTCTTTTTCTATGTACCATGTCTCTTCAGGACGTGGCGATCATTGCTCTCCCACAATTCCCTGTCGTTTGCCAGCTCTTAATAAATTTTGTCTTTTTCTGTTTCTCCATCACCTTGTTCCGCCACCTATTTACTCAAAATATTTCCTCTTTTCTATGCACCATGTATCTTTTCAGGATATAGGCGTCATTGCTCTCCACAATTCCCTGTCGTTTGTAGCTCTTATAAAATTTTGTCTTTTTCTGTTTCTCCCTACAACTTGTTCCGCCACCTATTTACTAAAAGCTCATTCCTCTTTTTCTATGTACCATGTCTCTTCAGGACGTGGAAGCGTCATTCTCTCCACAATTCCCTGTCATTTGTAGCTCTTAATAAATTTTGTCTTTTTGCTATTTCTCCTACACCTGGTTCCCGCCACCTATTTACTCAAGCTCATTTCTCTTTTTCTATGTACCCTTGTCTCTTCAGGACGTGAGCGTCATTACTCTCCACAATTCCCTGTCGTTTGTAGCTCTTGTCAATTTTTCTTTTCTATTTCTCCTACACTTGTTCCGCCACCCCTATTTAATCAAGCTCATTCCTCTTTTCTATGTACCATGTCTCTTCAGGGACGTAAGCGATGTTGTCTCCACTTTCTCTATTCCCTGTCCCTTGTAGCTCTTAATAAATTTTGTCTTTTTGCTATTTCTCCCTAAACCTTGTTCCGCCACCTATTTACTCAAAGCTCATTCCTCTTTTTCTATGTACCATGTCTCTCTTCCAGGACGTGAAGCGATCATTGCTCTCCACAATTTCCTGTCGTTTGTATTCTTCTTAAATTTTGTGTTTTTTGCTATTTCTCTAAACCTTGTTCCGCCACCTATTTAATCAAGCTCATTCCTCTTTTCTGTGTACCATGGCTCTTCAGGACATGAAAATCATTGCTCCCCACAATTCCCTGTCGTTTGTAGCTCTTAATAAATTTTGTCTTTTTTCTGTTCTCCTGCACCTTGTTCCGCACCTATTTACTAAAAGCTCATTTCTCTTTTCTATGTACCATGTCTCTTCAGGACGTGGGCGTCATTGCTCTCCACAATTCAGCTGTCGTTTGTAGCTCTTAATAAATTTTGTCTTTTGCTATTTCTCCTAAACCTTGTTTCCGCCACCCTATTTACTCAAGCTCATTCCTCTTTTTTTAATGTACCATGTCTCTTCAGGACGTAGGCGATCATTACTCTCCACAATTCCCTGTCATTTGTAGCTCTTAATAAATTTTGTCTTTTTCTATTTTCCTACCCTTGTTCCGCCACCTATTTACTCAAGCTCATTCCTCTTTTTCTGTACCATGTCTCTTCAGGACATGGCTTGATCATTGCTCTCCACAATTCCCTGTCGTTTGTAGCTCTTAATAAATTTTGTCTTTTCTATTTCTCCTACCCTTGTTCCGCCACCTATTTACTCAAGCTCATTCCTCTTTTTTATATGTACCATGTCTCTTCAGGATATATGCATCATTGTTCTCCCACAATACCCTGTCGTTTGTAGCTCTTAATAAATTTTGTCTTTTTTCTATTTCTCCACACCTTGTTCCCGCCACCTATTTACTAAAGCTCATTCCTTTTTTCTATGTACCATGTCTCTTCAGGACATGACGATCATTGCTCTCCACAATTCCCTGTCGTTTGTAGCTCTTAATAAATTTTTTGTCTTTTTGCTTTTCTCTACCTTGTTCCGCCACCTATTTACTCAAAGCTCATTCCTCTTTTTTTTCTATGTACCATGTCTCTTTCAGGACGTGGCGATCATTGCTCTCCACAATTCCCTGTCGTTTTGTAGCTCTTAATAAATTTTGTCTTTTTTTTATTTCTCCTACACCTTGTTCCGCCACCTATTTACCAAGCTCATTCCTCTTTTTTCTGTGTACCATGTCTCTTCAGGACACATGTAGGCGATCATTGCTCTCCACAATTCCCTGTCCCTTTGTAGCTCTTAATAAATTTTGTCTTTTCTATTTCTCCTAAACCTTGTTCCGCCACCTATTTACTCAAGCTCATTCCTCTTTTCTATGTACCATGTCTCTTCAGGACATGAAACGATCATTGCTCTCACAATTCCCTGTCGTTTGTAGCTCTTAATAAATTTTGTCTTTTTCTATTTCTCCTACACCTTGTTCCGCCACCCTATTTACTCAAGCTCATTCCTCTTTTTCTATGTACCATGTCTCTCTTCCCAGGACAGCAAGCGATCATTGCTCTCCACAATTCCCTGTCCTTTGTAGCTCTTAATAAATTTTTCTTTTTGCTATTTCTCTAAACCTTGTTCCTCCACCTATTTAATCAACTCATTCCTCTTTTTTCTATGTACCATGTCTCTTCTTCAGGACGTAGGCGATCATTGCTCTCCCACAATTCCCACCAATCGTTTGTAGCTCTAATAAATTTTGTCTTTTCTATTTCTCCTAAACCTTGTTCCGCCACCTATTTACTCCGCTCATTCCTCTTTTTATGTACCATGTGTCTCTTCAGGACGTGAGCGATCATTGCTCTCCACAATTCCCTGTCGTTTGTGGCTGTTAATAAATTTTGTGTTTTGCTATTTCTCCTAAACCTTGTTCCGCCACCTATTTAATCAAGCTCATTCCTCTTTTCTATGTACCATGGCTCTTCAGGACGTAAGCGATCATTTCTCCCCAATTCCCTGTCGTTGTAGCTCTTAATAAATTTTGTCTTTTCTATTTCTCCTACCTTGTTTCCGCCACCTATTTACTAAAAGCTCATTTCTCTTTTTCTATGTACCATGTCTCTTCAGGACGTGGCGATCATTGCTCTCCACAATTCAGCTGTCGTTTGTAGCTCTTAATAAATTTTGTCTTTTGCTATTTCTCCTAAACCTTGTTCCGCCACCTATTTACTCAAGCTCATTTCCTCTTTTTTCTATGTACCATGTCTCTTCAGGACGTAGGCGATCATTGCTCTCCACAATTCCCTGTCATTTGTAGCTCTTAATAAATTTTGTCTTTTTTCTATTTTTCCTACACCTTGTTCCCGCCACCTATTTACTCAAGCTCATTCCTCTTTTTCTATGTACCATGTCTCTTCTTCAGGACGTAGGCGATCATTGCTCTCCCACAATTCCTGTCGTTTGTAGCTCTTAATAAATTTTGTCTTTTTCTATTTCTCCTACCCTTGTTCCGCCACCCTATTTACTCAAGCTCATTCTCTTTTTTCTATGTACCATGTCTCTTCAGGATATATATGATCATTGCTCTCCACAATGCCCTGTCGTTTGTAGCTCTTAATAAATTTTGTCTTTTTCTATTTCTCCTACACCTTGTTCCCCTTACCTGTTTACTAAAAGCTCATTCCTCTTTTTTCTATGTACCATGTCTCTTCAGGACGTAGGCGATCATTGCTCTCCCACAATTCCCTGTCGTTTGTAGCTCTTAATAAATTTTGTCTTTTTTGCTATTTTCTCTACCTTTGTTCCCACCTGTTTACTCAAGCTCATTCCTCTTTTTCTATGTACCATGTCTCTTCAGGACGTGTAGTCATTGCTCTCCACAATTCCTGTCGTTTGTAGCTCTTAATAAATTTTGACTTTTTTCTATTTCTCCTACACCTTGTTCCGCCACCCTATTTACTCAAAGCTCATTCCTCTTTTTCTATGTACCATGTCTCTTCAGGACGTAAAGATCATTACTCTCCACAATTCCCTGTCCCTTGTGCTCTTAATAAATTTTGTCTTTTTTGCTATTTCTCCCTAAACCTTGTTCCTTACCTATTTACTCAAGCTCATTCCTCTTTTCTATGTACCATGTCTCTGGACATAAACGTCATTCTCTCCACAATTCCCCTGTCCATTTTATAGCTCTTAATAAATTTTGTCTTTTTTCTATTTCTCTACACCTTGTTCCATTTACTCAGCTCATTCCTCTTTTCTATGTACCATGTCTCTTCAGGACGTGACGTCATTGCTCTCCACAATTCCCTGTCCTTTGTAGCTCTTAATAAATTTTGTCTTTTTGCTATTTCTCTAAACCTTGTTCACGCCACCCTATTTATAAACTCATTCCTCTTTTTCTATTTCCCACGTCTATTCAGGATGTAAAATATCATTGCTCTCCACAATTCCCTGTCCTTTTGTAGCTCTTAACATATTTTGTCTTTTGCTATTTCTCCTAAACCTTGTTCCGCCACCTATTTACTCAATCTCATTCCTCTTTTTCTATGTACCATGTCTTCAGGACATAGGCGTCATTGCTCTCCACAATTCCCTGTCGTTTTGTAGCTCTTAATAAATTCTGTCTTTTTTTATATTTTCTCCTAAATCTTGTTCCGACCACCTATTTACTCAAGCTCATTCCTCTTTTCTATGTAATGTCTCTCAGGACCTAGGCGATCATTGCTCTCCACAATTCCCCATCCTTTGTAGCTCTTAATAAATTTTGTCTTTTTTATTTCTCCCAAACCTTGTTCCTTCCTATTTACTCAAACTCATTCCTCTTTTTCTATGTACCATCGTCTCTTCAGGATGGCATGGTCATTGCTCTCCCACAATTCCCTGTCCTTTGTAGCTCTTAATATATTTTGTCTTCTTTTATTTCTCCTAAATTCCTTTCCACACCTATTTTACTCAAGTTCATTCCTCTTTTTTGTACCATATCTATCTCTTCAGAACGTAGCACATCATTGCTCTCCACAATCTGCCACCTTTGTAGCTCTTAATAAATTTTGTCTTTTGCTGTTTCTCCTAAACTTGTTCCGCCACCTATTTACTCAAGTTCATTCCTCTTTTCTATGTGCCATGTCTCTTTGGACGTCAGGCGATCATTTGCTCTCCAATAATTTAACTGTCTTTTGTAGCTCTTAATCTTTTTGTCTTTTTGAATTTCTCCAAAACCTTGTTCACACCACCTATTTACCAAGTTAATTCCTCTTTTTCCTGTACCACTCTCTTCCAGGACATAGGCGATCATGGCTCTCCACAATTCCCTGTCCTTTTGTAGCTCTTAATAAATTTTGACTTTTTATTTCTCCTAAATCTTGTTCCGCCACCTATTTTACTCAATCTCATTCCTCTTTTTCTATGTACCATGTCTCTTCTTCAGTTTGTGGCTCATGACTCTCACAATTCCCCTCGTTTGTAGCTCTTAATAAATTTTGTCTTTTTTAATTCTCCCAAACCTTGTTCCGCCACCTATTTACTCCAAGCTCATTCCTCTTTTTCTATTCCATGTCTCTTCAGGATGTAAGCGATCATTGCTCTCCACAATTTTCTTGTCCTTTTTGTAAAAAATAAATTCTGTCATTTTTCTATACTTCTCTAAACCTTGTTCCCGCCACCTATTTATCAAGCTCTTTCCTCTTTTTCTATGTATTCCATGTCTCTTTCAGGACGTAGGCGATCATTGCTCTCCACAATTCCCCTGTTGTTTTAGCTCATAATAAATTCTGTCTTTTTCTATACTTCTCCTAAACCTTGTTCCCGCCACCCATTTACTCAAGCTCATTCCTCTTTTCTATGTACCATGTCTCTTCAGGAAATAAAGTGATCTGGCTCTCCACAATTCCCTGTCGTTTTTAGATCTTAATAAATTTTGTCTTTTTTGCTATTTCTCCTAAACCTTGTTCCGCCACCTATTTACTCAAGCTCATTCCTCTTTTTCTATGTATCATGTCTCTTCAGGACGTGGGGATCATGGCTCTTCACAATTCCCCTGTCCTTTGTAGCTCTTAAAATATTTTTGTCTTTTTTGCTATTTCCCTAAACCTTTGTTCCACCCAAATTTTTAAAACTCAAGCTCATTCCTCTTTTTGCCTGTATATGTCTCTTCAAAAACTAGGCAACGATTGCTCTCCATAATACCCTGTCCTTTGTAGCTCTTAATAAATTTTGTCTTTTTGCTATTTCTCTAAACATGTTTACCACCTATTTCACTCAAGCTCATTCCTCTTTTCTATGTATCATGTCTCTTCAGGACGTAGGCGATCATTTCTCTCCAAAATTCCCTGTCATTTAAAGCTCTTAATAAATTTTGTCTTTTTCTTTTTCCTAAACCTTGTTCCTGCCAATTTTGCAAACTCATTCTTCTTTTCTTTTGCCATGTCTCTTCAGAACCTTGTGTCAGATTGTCTCCAAAATTTCCCTGTTTTTTGGCTCTTAATAAATTTTTGTCTTTTTTTTATTTCTCTAAACCTTGTTCCATACAATTTACTCACTAAATATATTCCTCTTTTCTTCTGACCCTATGTCTCTTCAATCTGTCCTGTTTCCCCGTATTTCTCAAATTCCCACCCTCATTTGTAGGATCAAAAACCTGATGTTTTTTTCCTTCTCCTAAACTCTGTTTCCTTTCTATTTATCAGCTTTCTTCTTTTTTCTATTGCTCATGTTTCTTCAGGATGTGGCATCCTTTACTCTCCCAATTTCCTGTCATTTTTAAATCTAAGTTTTTTTTTTTCTTTTGACAATTTTCCTAAACCTTATTTCATACCACCTATTTACTCAAATCACATTTTCTTTTTCTATGTACCATATTTCTTTTTAACCCAGGTTTTCATTGCTCTCCAGTGAATTCCCCTGTCGTTTGTAGCTCTTAATAAATTTTGTCTTTTTCTATTTCTCCCTAAACCTTGTTTCCAAACATTTTTCTCAAGCTCATTCCTCTTTTCTATGTACCATGTCTCTTCAGGATCGGCGTCATTGCTCTCCCACAATTCCCCTGTCGTTTGTAGCTCTTAATAAATTTTGTGTTTTTGCCATTTCTCCTAAACCTTCGTTCTCGCCACCTGATTACTCAATGTAGCTCTTTCCTCTTTTTCTCTGTAAAGATGTCTCTTCAGGACGTGGAGGCGATCATTGCTCTCCACAATTCCCTGTTGTTTGTAGCTCTTAATAAATTCTGTCTTTTTCTATTTCTCCTAAACCTTGTTTCCGCCACCCATTTACTCAAGCTCATTCCTCTTTTTCTATGTACCATGTCTCTTCAGGACGTTGGTGATCATAGCTCTCCACAATTCCTGTCGTTTTAGTTCTTAATAAATTTTGTCTTTTTCTATTCTCTAAACCTTGTTCCGCCAAAGAATTTACTCAAAAGTTCCTCTTTTTCTATATATTGTCTCTTCAGGACATTGGCGATCATTACTCTCCACAATTCCCTGTCGTTTTGTGGCTCTTAACAAAATTTTTCTTTTTTTCTATTTCTCTAAACCTTTTCCCATCCACCTATTTACTCAAATTCCTCTTTTCTTAACTGACATGTCTCTTTCAGGACGTAGGCGATCCTTCTCTCCACAATTCCCTGTCGTTTTTTTATTAATAAATTTTGTCTTTTTTTTATTTCTCCTAAACCTTGTTCCGCCACCTTTTACTCAAGTTCATTCCTCTTTTTCTATGTTTATAGTCTCTTCAGACCTTTTTGATTATTTTCTCCACACAATTCCCTGTCCTTTGTATTTTTTATAAATTTTGTCTTTTTCTATTTCTCTAACCTTGTTCAACACCCATTTACTCAAGCTCATTCCTCTTTTTCTATGTACCATGTCTCTTCAGGATGTAGGCGATAATTGCTCTCCACAATTCCCTGTCCTTTTATCTTAATATATCTTTCTTTTTGCTATTTCTCTCTTTTTCTGCCAATCTATTTTTTCAATGTACTTGTTTGCCTGTTTACTTACTTTCTCCTTAACCTTTTAGTTTTAATAAATTTTGTCTCTTTTGCATATCAGCTTTATTTTTTTCCCTGTTCAGGAAGAAACTCTTTTCTATGTACCATATCTCTTCAGAAATAAAATAAAATAATAGCTCTCCCAAAAAAATTTCCTTTGTAAAAGCTCTTTTTTTACATTTTGTCTTTTTTCATGTTTCTCTAAATTTTTTCTAAAACTTTTTACTCAATTTTTGAACTCTTTTTTCTCTGCGGCTAAACATCTTCATTTTTTTAAATAAAATTGCTCTCCCCAATTCCCTGTCTTTGTAAGCTCTTAATAAATTTTGTCTTTTTGAGGTTTCTCCTTAGTATGGATTTTTACTCAAGTTCATTACTCTTTTCACTAAAATATTCAAATGTACGTCTCCCACAATTCCCTGACACTCTTAATAAATTTTGTCTTTTCTTTTCTCTAAACCCAGTTTCCACTTTTATCAAGCTCATTCTCTTTTCTATGTACCATGTCTCTTCAGGACATTGGCGATCATTACTCTCCACAATTCCTGTCGTTTGTAGCTCTTAATAAATTTGTCTTTTTTGCTATTTCTCCTAAACCTTGTTCCACCACCTATTTACTCAAGTTCATTTTTCTTTTTTATGCCCTGCACCTCTCTTCAGGACGTAGGCGATCTTGGCTCTCTCCACTATTCCTGACCTTTGTAGCTCTTAATAAATTTTGTCTTTTTTCTATTTCTCCTAAACCTTGTTCCACCACCTATTTACTCAAGCTCATTCCTCTTTTTCTATGTACCATGTCTCTTCTGGATGTAGGCGATCATTGCTCTCCAATTCCCTGTCGTTTGTAGCTCTTAATAAATTTTGTCTTTTGTATTTCTCCTAAACCTTGTTCCCCACCTATTTACTCAAGCTCATTCCTCTTTTCTATGTACCATGTCTCTTTCAGGACGTGATGCGATCATTGCTCTCACAATTCCATGTCGTTTGTAGCTCTTAATAAATTTTGTCTTTTTTCTGTTTCTCCTAAACCTTTCCCCTTTTCCATTTATCAAGCTCATTTTTTCTTTTCTGTATGTACCATGTCTCTTCCAGGACATAGGCGATCATGGCTCTCCACAATTCCTGTCGTTTTAGCTCTTAATAAATTTTGTCTTTTTGCTATTTCTCTAAACCCTGTTCCGCCACCCATTTACTCAAGTTCATTCCTCTTTCTATGTACCACATCTCTTCCGGACGTAAACGATCATGGCTCTCCCAATTCCCTGTCCTTTGTAGCTCTTATAAATTTTGTCTTTTGCTATTTCTCCTAAACCTTGTTCCCCACCCATTTACTCAAGCTCATTCCTCTTTTTCTATGTATGTCTCTTCAGAACCTGGCTGATCATTGCTCTCCACAATTCCCCTGTCGTTTGTAGCTCTTAATAAATTTTGTGTTTTGCTATTTCTCCTAAACCTTGTTTCCGCCACCTATTTACTCAAGCTCATTACTCTTCTTCTATGTACCATGTCTCTTCAGGACGTAGGCGATCATTGTTCTCCACAAATTCCCTGTCGTTTGAAGCTCTTAATAAATTTTGTCTTTTGCTATTTCTCCTAAATCTTGTTCCGCCACCCATTTACTCAAGCTCATTCCTCTTTTCTATGTACCCATGTCTCTTCAGGACATGAGGCGTCATTTGCTCTCCATTCCCTGTCCTTTTTAGCTTTTAATAAATTTTGTCTTTTTTATTTCTCCTAAACCTTGTTCCGCCACCTATTTACTCAAGCTCATTCTCTTTTTCTATGTGTATGTCTCTTCTTCAGGACATGGCGATCATTTTCTCTCCAATTTCTGTCCTTTGTTAGCTCTTAATAAATTTTGTCCTTTTTCTATTTTCTCCTAAACCTTGTTCTGCACCACCCTATTTATCAAAGCTCATTCCTCTTTTCTACATGCCATGTCCCTTCAGGACCTAAGCAATCGTGCTCTCCACAATTTCCCTGTCGTTTTTAGCTCTTAATAAATTTTGTGTTTTTTGTTCTCCCTAAACCTTGTTCCGCCCACCTATTTATAAGCTCATTCCTCTTTTCTGTGTACCATGTCTCTTCAGGAACGTAGGCGTTCATTGCTCTCCACAATTCCCTGTCGTTTGTAGCTCTTAATAAATTTTGTCTTTTTCTATTTCTCCTACACCTTGTTCCATACCCTATTTACTCAACTCATTCCTCTTTTTTCTATGTACCATGTCTCTTCAGGACGTGGCGATCCCATTTGCTCTCCACAATTCCCTGTCCTTTTGTAGCTCTTAATAAATTTTGTCTTTTTATTATTTCTCCCTAAACCTTGTTCCACCTATTTATTCAAGCTCAAATTTTTTCATTTTCTTTCTGTCTATTCAGATGTCATTTGCTCTCCACAATTCCCTGTCCTTTGTAGCTCTTAACAAATTTTGTCTTTTTCTATATTTCTCCTAAACCTTGTTCCGCTACCTATTTACTCAATCTCATTCCTCTTTTCTATAAAATGTGTCTCTTCAGGACATGGGCGATCATTGCTCTCCACAATTCCCTGTCGTTTTGTAGCTCTTAATAAATTCTGTCTTTTCTATTTCTCCTAAATCTTGTTCCGCCACCTATTTACTCCGCTCATTCCTCTTTTTCTATTATGTCTCTCTCAGGACCCTGGCGATCATTGCTCTCCACAATTCCCTGTCCTTTGTAGCTCTTAATAAATTTTGTCTTTTTTGCTATTTCTCCTAAACCTTGTTCCGCCACCTATTTACTCAAGCTCATTCCTCTTTTCTATGTACCGTCTCTTCAGGATGTAGGCGATCATTACTCTCCTATTCCCTACCTTTGTAACTCTTAATATATTTTGTCTTTTTGCTATTTTCTCCTAAACCTTGTTCCGCCACCTATTTACTCAAGTTCATTCCTCTTTTTCTATTTCCCTCTCTCTTCAGGCCAGGCGATGTTGCTCTCCCCCAATTCCCTTTTGTATCTGTAAATTTTTGTCTTTCTGTTTCTCACAGCCTTTTTCTATTTTACTCAGGCTCATTCCTCTTTTCTATGTACCATGTCTCTTCAGGACGTAGGCGATCATTGCTCTCCACAATTCCCTGTCCCTTGTAGCTCTTAATAAATTTTGTTTTTTTTCTTTCTCCTAAACCTTGTTCCACCACCTATTTTACTCAAGCTCATTCCTCTTTTCTATGTACCATGTCTCTTCAGGACGTAGGCGATTATGGTTCTCCACAATTCCCTGTCGTTTGTAGCTCTAATAAATTTTTGTCTTTTTTTTTCTCCTAAACCTTGTTCCGCCACCTATTTACTCAAGCTCATTCCTCTTTTTCTATGTACCATGTCTCTTCAGGATGTAGGCGATCATTGCTCTCCACAATTTTCTTGTCCTTTGTAGCTCTTAATAAATTCTGTCATTTTTCTATACTTCTCCTAAACCTTGTTCCGCCACCTATTTACTCAAGCTCATTCCTCTTTTTCTATGTATCATGTCTCTTCAGGACGTAGGCGATCATGGCTCTTCACAATTCCCTGTCCTTTGTAGCTCTTAATATATTTTGTCTTTTTGCTATTTATCCTAAACCTTGTTCCGCCACCCATTTACTCAAGCTCATTCCTCTTTTTCTATGTATCATGTCTCTTCAGAACCTAGGCGATCATTGCTCTCCATAATACCCTGTCCTTTGTAGCTCTTAATAAATTTTGTCTTTTTGCTATTTCTCCTAAACCTTGTTCCGCCACCTATTTACTCCAAGCTCATTCCTCTTTTTCTATGTATCATGTCTCTTCAGGACGTAGGCGATCATTGTCTCCCACAATTCCCTGTCGTTTGAAGCTCTTAATAAATTTTGTCTTTTTATTTCTCCCTAAACCTTGTTCCGCCACCCATTTACTCAAGCTCATTCCTCTTTTCTATGTACCATGTCTCTTCAGGACATAGGCGATCATTAGCTCTCCACAATTCCCTGTCGTTTTAGCTCTTAATAAATTTTGTCTTTTTTTATTTCTCCTAAACCTTTGTTCCGCCACCTATTTACTCAAGCTCATTCCTCTTTTTATGTGTATTATGTCTCTTCAGGACGTAGGCGATCATTGCTCTCCACAATTCCCTGTCGTTTGTAGCTCTTAATAAATTTTGTGTGTTTTTTCTATTACTCCTAAACCTTGTTCCGCCACCTATTTACTCAAGCTCATTCCTCTTTTTCTATGTACCATGTCTCTTCAGACCTAGGCGATCATTGCTCTCCACAATTCCCTGTCGTTTTAGCTCTTATAAATTTTGTCTTTTTTGCTATTTCTCCTAAAACCTTGTTCCGCCACCTATTTACTCAAATTCATTCCTTTTTTCTATGTTTATTTATCTCTTCAGGACCATGGCGTTCATTGCTCTCCACACCCCTGTCGTTTGTAGCTCTTAATAAATTTTGTCTTTTTTCTGTTTCTCCTAAACCTTGTTCCGCCACCTATTTATCAAGCTCATTCCTCTTTTTCTATGTGCCATGTCTCTTCAGGACCGATCATTACTCTCCACAATTCCCTGTCGTTTTAGCTCCTAAATTTTGTCTTTTTTTCCGCTATTTCTCCTAAACCTTGTTCCGTCCACCTATTTACTCAAGTTCATTCCTCTTTTTTTTATGTACCACATCTCTTCAGGACGTGGACGATCATTGCTCTCACAATTACCTGTCGTTTGTAGCTCTTAATAAATTTTGTCTTTTTTCCTATTTTCTCCTAAACCTTGTTCCGCCACCCCATTTACTCAAGCTCATTCCTCTTTTCTATGTACCATGTCTCTTCAGGACGTAGGCGATCATTGGCTCTCCACAATTCCCTGTCGTTTGTAGCTCTTAATAAATTTTGTGTTTTTGCTATTTCTCCTAAACCTTGTTCCGCCACCTATTTACTCAAGCTCATTACTCTTTTTCTATGTACCATGTCTCTTCAGGACGTAGGCGATCATTGTTCTCACACAATTCCCTGTCGTTTGTAGCTCTTAATAAATTTTGTCTTTTTGCTATTTCTCCTAAATCTTGTTCCGCCACCTATTTACTCAAGCTCATTCCTCTTTTTCTATGTACCATGTCTCTTCAGGACGTAGGCGATCATTGCTCTCCACAATTCCCTGTCCTTTGTAGCTTTTAATAAATTTTGTCTTTTTTCTATTTCTCCTAAACCTTGTTCCGCCACCTATTTACTCAAGCTCATTCCTCTTTTTTATGTACCATGTCTCTTCAGGACGTAGGCGATCATTTCTCTCCAATTCCCTGTCCTTTGTAGCTCTTAATAAATTTTGTCCTTTTTCTATTTCTCCTAAACCTTGTTCTGCCACCTATTTACTCAAGCTCATTCCTCTTTTCTACATACCATGTCCCTTCAGGACATAGGCGATCATTCTCCCACAATTCCCCTGTCGTTTGTAGCTCTTAATAAATTTTGTGTTTTTGCTATTTCTCCTAAACCTTGTTCCGCCACCTATTTACTCAAGCTCATTCCTCTTTTCTATGTATCATGTCTCTTTCAGGACAGAAGGCGATCATTGCTCTCCACAATTCCCTGTCGTTTTAAACTCTTAATAAATTTTGTCTTTTTTTCTATTTCTCCTAAACCTTGTTCCGCCACCCATTTACTCAAGCTCATTCCCTCTTTTCTATGTACCATGTCTCTTCAGGACATAAAGCGATCATAGCTCTCCACAATTCCCTGTCGTTTTAGCTCTTAATAAATTTTGTCTTTTTTCTATTTCTCTAAACCTTGTTCCGCCACCTATTTACTCAAGCTCATTCCTCTTTTCTATGTACCATGTCTCTTCAGGACGTGAGGCGATCATTGCTCTCCACAATTCCCCTGTCGTTTGTAGCTCTTAATAAATTTTGTGTTTTTTTCTATTTCTCCTAAACCTTGTTCCGCCACCTATTTACTCAAGCTCATTCCTCTTTTTTCTATGTACCATGTCTCTTCAGGACCTAGGCGATCATTGCTCTCCACAATTCCCTGTCCTTTGTAGCTCTTAATAAATTTTGTCCTTTTTCTATTTCTCCTAAACCTTGTTCTGCCACCTATTTACTCAAGCTCATTCCTCTTTTTCTACGTACCATGTCCCTTCAGGACGTAGGCGATCATTGCTCTCCACAATTCCCTGTCGTTTGTAGCTCTTAATAAATTTTGTGTTTTTGCTATTTCTCCTAAACCTTGTTCCGCCACCTATTTACTCAAGCTCATTCCTCTTTTCTATGTATCATGTCTCTTCAGGACAAAGGCGATCATTGCTCTCCACAATTCCCTGTCGTTTTGAAGCTCTTAATAAATTTTTCTTTTTTCTATTTCTCCTAAACCTTGTTCCGCCACCCATTTACTCAAGCTCATTCCTCTTTTTCTATGTACCATGTCTCTTCAGGACATAGGCGATCATGGCTCTCCACAATTCCCTGTCGTTTTTAGCTCTTAATAAATTTTGTCTTTTTTCTATTTCTCCTAAACCTTGTTCCGCCACCTATTTACTCAAGCTCATTCCTCTTTTTCTATGTATTATGTCTCTTCAGGACGTAGGCGATCATTGCTCTCGACAATTCCCTGTCGTTTGTAGCTCTTAATAAATTTTGTGTTTTTTCTATTTCTCCTAAACCTTGTTCCGCCACCTATTTACTCAAGCTCATTCCTCTTTTTCTATGTACCATGTCTCTTCAGGACCTAGGCGATCATTGCTCTCCACAATTCCCTGTCGTTTTTAGCTATTAATAAATTTTGTCTTTTTGCTATTTCTCCTAAACCTTGTTCCGCCACCTATTTACTCAAGTTCATTCCTCTTTTTCTATGTACCATATCTCTTCAGGACGTAGGCGTTCATTGCTCTCCACAATTCCCTGTCGTTTGTAGCTCTTAATAAATTTTGTCTTTTTTCTGTTTCTCCTAAACCTTGTTCCGCCACCTATTTACTCAAGCTCATTCCTCTTTTTCTATGTGCCATGTCTCTTCAGGACGTAGGCGATCATTGCTCTCCACAATTCCCTGTCGTTTTTAGCTCCTAATAAATTTTGTCTTTTTGCTATTTCTCCTAAACCTTGTTCCGCCACCTATTTACTCAAGTTCATTCCTCTTTTTCTATGTACCACATCTCTTCAGGACGTAGGCGATCATTGCTCTCCACAATTCCCTGTCCTTTGTAGCTCTTAATAAATTTTGTCTTTTTGCTATTTCTCCTAAACCTTGTTCCGCCACCCATTTACTCAAGCTCATTCCTCTTTTTCTATATGTACCATGTCTCTTCAGGACGTAGGCGATCATTGCTCCCACAATTCCCTGTCGTTTGTAGCTCTTAATAAATTTTGTGTTTTTGCTATTTCTCCTAAACCTTGTTCCATACCTATTTACTCAAGCTCATTCCTCTTTTCTATGTACCATGTCTCTCTTCAGGACGTAGGCGATCATTGTTCTCCACAATTCCCTGTCGTTTTGTAGCTCTTAATAAATTTTGTCTTTTTCTATTTCTCCTAAATCTTGTTCCGCCACCTATTTACTCAAGCTCATTCCTCTTTTCTTCTATGTACCATGTCTCTTCAGGACGTAGGCGATCATTGCTCTCCACAATTCCCTGTCCTTTGTAGCATTTAATAAATTTTGTCTTTTTTTTCTATTTCTCCTAAACCTTGTTCCGCCACCTATTTACTCAAGCTCATTCCTCTTTTTCTATGTACCATGTCTCTTCAGGACGTAAGCGATCATTTCTCTCCACAATTCCCTGTCCTTTCTAGCTCTTAATAAATTTTGTCCTTTTCTATTTCTCCTAAACCTTGTTCCGCCACCTATTTACTCAAGCTCATTCCTCTTTTTCTATGTACCATGTCTCTTCAGGACGTAGGCGATCATTGCTCCCACAATTCCCTGTCGTTTGTAGCTCTTAATAAATTTTGTGTTTTTGCTATTTCTCCCTAAACCTTGTTCCGCCTCCTATTTACTCAAGCTCATTCCTCTTTTTCTATGTACCATGTCTCTTCAGGACGTAGGCGATCATTGCTCTCCACAATTCCCTGTCGTTTGTAGCTCTTAATAAATTTTCTTTTTTTTGCTATTTCTCCTAAACCTTGTTCCGCCACCTATTTACTCAAGCTCATTCCTCTTTTTCTATGTGCCATGTCTCTTCAGGACGTAGGCGATCATTGCTCTCCACAATTCCCTGTCCTTTGTAGCTCTTAATAAATTTTGTCTTTTTTTCATTTTCTCCTAAACCTTGTTCCGCCACCCTATTTACTCAAGCTCATTCCTCTTTTCTATGTACCATGTCTCTTCAGGACGTAGGCGATCATTGCTCTCCACAATTCCCTGTCCTTTGTAGCTCTTAATAAATTTTGTCTTTTTGCTATTTCTCCCTAAACCTTGTTCCGCCACCTATTTACTCAATCTCATTCCTCTTTTTCTATGTACCATGTCTCTTCAGGACGTAAGGCGATCATTGCTCCACAATTCCCTGTCCTTTGTAGCTCTTAATAAATTTTGTCTTTTTCTATTTCTCCTAAATCTTGTTCCGCCACCTATTTACTCAAGTTCATTCCTCTTTTTCTATGTACCATGTCTCTCCAGGACCTAGGCGATCATTGCTCTCCACAATTCCCTGTCCTTTGTAGCTCTTAATAAATTTTGTCTTTTTGCTATTTCTCCTAAACCTTGTTCCGCCACCTATTTACTCAAGTTCATTCCTCTTTTTCTATGTACCATATCTCTTCAGGACGTAGGCGATCATTGCTCTCCACAATTCCCTGTCCTTTGTAGCTCTTAATAAATTTTGTCTTTTTGCTATTTCTCCTAAACCTTGTTCCGCCACCTATTTACTCAAGTTCATTCCTCTTTTCTATGTACCATATCTCTCTTCAGGACGTAGGCGATCATTGCTCTCCACAATTCCCTGTCCTTTGTAGCTCTTAATAAATTTTGTCTTTTTGCTATTTCTCCTAAACCTTGTTCCGCCACCTATTTACTCAAGTTCATTTCCTCTTTTTCTATGTACCATGTCTCTTCAGGACGTAGGCGATCATTTCTCTCCACAATTCCCTGTCCTTTGTAGCTCTTAATAAATTTTTGTCTTTTTGCTATTTCTCCTAAACCTTGTTCCGCCACCTATTTACTCAAGTTCATTCCTCTTTTCTATGTACCATGTCTCTTCAGGACGTAGGCGATCATTGCTCTCCACAATTTTCTGTCCTTTGTAGCTCTTAATAAATTTTGTCTTTTTTCATATTTCTCCTAAACCTTGTTCCGCCACCTATTTACTCAAGCTCATTCCTCTTTTTCTATGTACCATGTCTCTTCAGGACATGTAGGCGATCATGGCTCTCCACAATTCCCTGTCCTTTTTAGCTCTTAATAAATTTTGTCTTTTTTTCTCTATTTCTCCTAAACCTTTTATTTACTCAAGCTCATTCCTCTTTTCTATGTATCATGTCTCTTCAACGTAGGCTCATGTTCCAATTCCCTGTCCTTTTAGCTCTTAATATATTTTGTCTTTTGCATTTATCCTAAAACCTTGTTCCGCCACCCATTTACTCAAGTTCATTCCTCTTTTTCTATGTATCATGTCTCTTCAGGACGTAGGCGATCATTGCTCTCCACAATTCCCTGTCCTTTGTAGCTCTTAATATATTTTGTCTTTTGCTATTTCTCCTAAACCTTGTTCCGCCACCTATTTACTCAAGTTCATTCCTCTTTTCTATGTATTATGTCTCTTCAGGACGTAGGCGATCATTGCTCTCCACAATTCCCTGTCGTTTGTAGCTCTTAATAAATTTTGTGTTTTTTCTATTTCTCCTAAACCTTTTTTCCTCTTTTTCTATGTACCATGTCTCTTTTTAGGGCATTTTACTCTCCACAATTGCCTTGTCTGAACCTTTTCTCCTAATAAATTTTGTCTTTTGCTATTTCTCCTAAACCTTGTTCCGCCACCTATTTACTCAAATTCATTCCTTTTTTTTCTATGTAATTCATATCTCTTCAGGACGTAGGCGTTCATTGCTCCCACAATTCCCTTTTTGTAGCTCTTAATAAATTTTGTCTTTTTCTATTTCTCCTAAACCTTGTTCCGCCACCCATTTACTCAAGCTCATTCCTCTTTTTCTATGTACCATGTCTCTTCAGGACGTAGGCGATCATTGCTCTCCACAATTCCCTGTCGTTTGTAGCTCTTAATAAATTTTTGTGTTTTTACTATTTCCTAAACCTTGTTCCGCCACCCATTTACTCAAGCTCATTCCTCTTTTTCTATGTACCATGTCTCTTCAGGACGTAGGCGATCATTGCTCTCCACAATTCCCTGTTGTTTGTAGCTCATAATAAATTCTGTCTTTTTTCTATACTTCTCCTAAACCTTGTTCCGCCACCCATTTACTCAAGCTCATTCCTCTTTTTCTATGTACCATGTCTCTTCAGGACGTAGGTGATCATGGCTCTCCACAATTCCCTGTCGTTTTTAGATCTTAATAAATTTTGTCTTTTTGCTATTTCTCCTAAACCTTGTTCCGCCACCTATTTACTCAAGCTCATTCCTCTTTTTCTATGTATTATGTCTCTTCAGGACGTAGGCGATCATTGCTCTCCACAATTCCCTGTCGTTTGTAGCTCTTAATAAATTTTTGTGTTTTTTCTATTTCTCCTAAACCTTGTTCCGCCACCTATTTACTCAAGCTCATTCCTCTTTTCTATGTACCATGTCTCTTCAGGACGTAGGCGATCATTGCTCTCCACAATTCCCCTTCGTTTTTTTTAGCTATTAATAAATTTTGTCTTTTTTCTATATTTCTCCCTAAACCTTGTTCCGCCACCTATTTACTCAAGCTCATTCCTCTTTTCTATGTACCATATCTCTTCAGGACGTAGGCGATCATTGCTCTCCACAATTCCCTGTCGTTTGTAGCTCTTAATAAATTTTGTCTTTTTTCTATTTCTCCTAAACCTTGTTCCGCCACCCATTTACTCAAGCTCATTCCTCTTTTTCTATGTACCATGTCTCTTCAGGACGTAGGCGATCATTGCTCTCCACAATTCCCTGTCGTTTGTAGCTCTTAATAAATCTTGTCTTTTTGCTATTTCTCCTAAACCTTGTTCTGCCACCTATTTACTCAAGCTCATTACTCTTTTTCTATGTACCATGTCTCTTCAGGACGGAGGCGATCATTGCTCTCCACAATTCCCTGTCCTTTGCAGCTCTTAATAAATTTTGTCTTTTTGCTATTTCTCCTAAATCTTGTTCCGGCACCTATTTACTCAAGTTCATTACTCTTTTTCTATGTACCATGCCTCTTCAGGACGTAGGCGATCATGGCTCTCCACAATTCCCTGACCTTTGTAGCTCTTAATAAATTTTGTCTTTTTGCTATTTCTCCTAAACCTTGTTCCGCCACCTATTTACTCAAGCTCATTCCTCTTTTTCTATGTACCATATCTCTTCAGGACGTAGGCGATCATTGCTCTCGACAATTCCCTGTCCTTTGTAGCTCTTAATAAATTTTGTCTTTTTGCTATTTCTCCTAAATCTTGTTCCGCCACCTATTTACTCAAGTTCATTACTCTTTTTCTATGTACCATGCCTCTTCAGGACGTAGGCGATCATGGCTCTCCACTATTCCCTGACCTTTGTAGCTCTTAATAAATTTTGTCTTTTTTTTCTATTTCTCCTAAACCTTGTTCCGCCACCTATTTACTCAAGCTCATTCCTCTTTTCTATGTACCATGTCTCTTTCAGGACGTAGGCGATCATGGCTCTCCCAATTCCCTGTCGTTTGTAGCTCTTAATAAATTTTGTCTTTTTTGCTATTTTCTCCTAAACCTTGTTCCGCCACCCATTTACTCAAGCTCATTCCTCTTTTTCTATGTACCATGTCTCTTCAGGACATAGGCGATCATTGCTCTCCACAATTCCCTGTCGTTTGTAGCTCTTAATAAATTTTGTCTTTTTTTGTTTCTCCTAAACCTTGTTCCGCCACCTATTTACTCAAGCTCATTCCTCTTTTTTCTATGTACCATGTCTCTTCAGGACGTAGGCGATCATTGCTCTCCACAATTCCCTGTCGTTTTAGCTCTTAATAAATTTTGTCTTTTGCTATTTCTCCTAAACCTTGTTCCGCCACCCTATTTACTCAAGTTCATTCCTCTTTTCTATGTACCATGTCTCTCAGGACGTAGGCGATCATTGCTCTCCACAATTCCCTGTCCTTTGTAGCTCTTAATAAATTTTGTCTTTTTGCTATTTCTCCTAAACCTTGTTCCGCCACCCATTTACTCAAGCTCATTCCTCTTTTTTCTATGTACCATGTCTCTTCAGGACGTAGGCGATCATGGCTCTCCACAATTCCCTGTCGTTTGTAGCTCTTAATAAATTTTGTCTTTTTGCTATTTCTCCTAAACCTTGTTCCGCCACCTATTTACTCAAGCTCATTCCTCTTTTTCTATGTATCATGTCTCTTCAGGACGTAGGCGATCATGGCTCTCCACAATTCCCTGTCCTTTGTAGCTCTTAATATATTTTGTCTTTTTGCTATTTCTCCTAAACCTTGTTCCGCCACCCATTTACTCAAGCTCATTCCTCTTTTCTATGTATCATGTCTCTTCAGGACGTAGGCGATCATGGCTCTCACAATTCCCTCTCCTTTGTAGCTCTTAATATATTTTGTCTTTTTTTGCTATTTCTCCTAAACCTTGTTCCGCCACCCATTTACTCAAGCTCATTCCTCTTTTTCTATGTACCATGCCTCACAAGCTCATTAATCAAGTTATGCGTTGTTTTCCTCTGTACCCCTTAACTTCAATCTGTCCTGTGAGTATCAGATTTTCTAATTCCGCTTTCCTCATTATGTGCCATAGAAATTTCAACTGTCTCTATGTTAACTATGTTTCCTTCTTGTTTTTATTTTCCTTAAATCGTTGTCATTACTCTCATGTTCAGTCCATGGTATCCTCAGCATTTCTACCGCCTCAAGTCTCCTTTTCATCCGCGTGGAAATTTCCAGACTTTTGTGTGCCAAGTCGGTTAAATTAGTAAGTGAATAAAACACGCAATATTAAACTGGCGGGGAAAAATAAAATAAAATAAAACAAAAACATCTATAGCAGTGTACTTATAAAATCTCAGAGTCTTCAACAATGCCTTTGATACACGTTTTAATCTGTCCATTAACGTTCCTCGGCGGCGGCCATTTTGGAAGATGCATAGACACGATTCATTATGATTTTAAAATGTCAGTTGAGTTCTGATAGCTTCCCACGTCGAAGAGGATCAAAGCCTGCTGTTTAACTCGTCACTTAAAGCTTCGTTGTTTCGATTTAAAGCCATAATGACCCCCATCCTACACAGAATCAGTAAGTGGCAAAGTATTTTAAAAAAGACAAAAGCTGCTTGGTGTTTGAAACAATAGTCATTGCATCCAGTAGATCTTCTGCTATTGTTACGTTATTTCTACTGTTGTTAAGCTCCTTTACATTTTAAGACGATCACATTTAATGAATACTGGCTGATTATTATGTCATATAGCGAGTAGGATTTGTGAAAGAAATACGTCAAAACCTTAATTCACTCTAATGTTTGCATATATAGTGACGCATTAAATGCTGATATTAAGAGGAAAATAATGAGGTAGTATTCACAATGATGTTAATACCGATTGCGTTTGAATTTGGTTTAAGCTTATGTTTGGTGCTGCACACTAACTTTAGTTCACCTTTTCCTTAGTGTCGTCGCTGTCGGATTATCTCGTATCCAAGAATTTAATTTCTTCTTTGCCGGTCGCTTTCTTTATGATGATGGCGTTGATAACTAAATTTGCCGGCGACGTGCAGGTTCAGGACTAGGAGCTTCACCAAAACCTGCTCCCGTCATCTATTCCTTATATCGCCGTTTGGCTTCGCAAGAGTTGGTTGGAGGTGAAAGAAAATCAGAATAAAAGAAAGTGTCGATGGCGTGAATTTGTTTAAGGTGGGCCTCAATTTGTCAGGGAGGTATCCACAAACTTGATTTCATGACTTCCCTCTACGGCACATTTGTAATGAGACATGCTGAATCCAGTTATGAAACTGCAACAGATTGCCCCCCTGACTCTGTTATAATTTCGAATGACGCCTTCTGTAGCATGTCTGTCATGCGTAGCCCTCTTCATTCGCTGGTTTAACCGTTGAGATCTGTTGCAATCATCATCCAATTGTTCCACTGTTTGGATCTTTGGGGTTGATCCTTAGTGCATTTTCTGCGTTAACAAATTAAATATTTCTGAAGATATGCAATAATGTTGGTTATATACATTATTTACAGTTGGACTAATGTCCCAATCTTTGTTGTTATAACGATATTTCGGCCGTTGTGCCCTTCGGCCTTCTTCAGGTGTCTCTCGATCCCGGTAACCAAGGAATATCGACATGAACACATTATTTGATTTACTGTAATAAGTTGCTCTCGTTCGTTTGTCGATGTCTACGGATATCGTATTCATTTTTAGTACTGTTCAGTTACTGCAAGTCTTGTTTCTACTGATACCATAGTCTAAAAGAGAAAAGCGTTGGTTCATATTGGGGGGGGGAATAGTAATTGTGAGTTCAATCCCTGGTTCAGGTAATACAGACGTTGTATCATACCTACGCACGATAATGGGTATGTCCCCAGTAACAAAAATACAGTAGTAAATACTGTATGTTGGTCCGCAGTCGGAGATTCGTCTCCAGCTGTGCTGGTTAAGCTATCTGCCTCTGGACGGAGAGAATCCCTAGACGAGGCTATGTCAAAGGGCAGATTCTCCTCTCGGGAAACAGCTACCCGACCCCGTTTTATACGGAGTCTACGGGGAATTTTGGCAGAGCCTACGGATACCCTACATTAAATTCGACCTTGTGAAAATCACCGCCTTCTGTGAGAACAGGTTGAGCTCATAGACAAAGAATACCATTAAAAATTCCTAAACTTATGAATCAGCATATATGCTAGGCCACAAAAAATCTCCTGAGCCGACCAAGCATTGAAATGAATACAATACCAGTGCCCGAGAAAAGCGATAACAAAAAAAAAATGCAATATGAGCTCTGGTAAAAAATGATTGCTGAAGACATTAGGTTTATAATACCCAGAAATTATACAGATGTCCTCAAGGACACATGGGACAGTGGATAAAGGCGTTAGTTAGATCCAGTGACAGGACCCAAAGTGTGTGAGTCATTACCCGGTTACTGATAACGGACATCCATTAAACATGGCACGGAACTAGAACAGTCTACCCCAATGAGCGAAATAAAGAGTTCAGTTTGACATTCCAGCCACCTGAAGAAGGTCGAAACGTTGTAATAAATATGGTGTCCGAATAATGTAAATAATGTACATAATACCTCATCTCAGAAATATAGTCAAATACAGGTATCCGATAAAAATAACGTTTTAAGTAATATATATATATATATATATATTAATTCAAACGTTATATATATATATATGTGTGTGTGTGTGTGTACATACATAAAGGCGGTTTCATTAAGACGGATCAAAGTCAGCAGTAAATAAATCAGTGTTAAAATGGTAAAAATTTATTTCTTTATTGAATCATGTTATTTAAGTCATGACAATTATGTGTGAAAAATAATATCGCCCAAATGTCCGCCAAATTTGAAAGAAAAAGAAAAAAATCATTAGAGACGCATAAACTTTTAAAATTTAAACATTTAAAATTGATCAAAGTTATTGGGACACACTTTATATATATATATATATATATATATATATATATATATATATATATAAAGAAGTAATGGATTTTGTATTTATTAATCCTACAGGTTTTATGACTTTAAATATTATTTTGGTGGATACTCATATTTGAATAGACGCTCCGTTTATTTATTAACCAGTATATTTATTTAATTTCGTTTACCGAAATACTTGAATAGTCGAGAAATCAGAGTAAAGAAAAAACGTTCGCTCTCCGACAGATTCGAACCTACGCACTGGGCAGAGAGAATCATCGACATTAAACATGCTTTAGACTGGCACGGACACGAAGATGCTGAATAGTACCTTTAAGCGAAATCCTTCTGTCATAGATTCTCGAAATGTCGTATCTGTTCAGTCTCATATTATTTATTATTTATTAATCCAACAGATTTTAATACTTTAACCCTTATTTTGATGGATATACATATTTATATTTGAGTAGATAACTCAGTTCAGGCCGGTAGACGAAAATAAATAAATATACTGTTTAATAAATAAATGAGGCCTATACTTCGTTGTCCTCTTATTACTGAGAGTAAAACAAGAACAAAATTTATTCCATACCTGAGGATGTCTGTAGGAACAGACGAAAGCTTGTAAAAATAATAAGAACTCATGCAACAGAAATTTATAAAAACAAGGATCTTTTCATTCATAAACAGGTTCGGGGTTTTTGTATATTATTTGAATTGTTTGCGACGATGGATATTTGTTTTTTGTATGAATAATTCATGAATTTGAATATATATATATATATATATATATATATATATATATATATATATATATATATAACGTTCAGAGAGCAGCCGCTTTGACCATACTGTTGTACGGCACAGAATTGTGGATCCCATATAGGTCCCATATCAATCAACTGGATATTATCCACAAAAAGTTGTCTCCGCACGATCTGTGACTATATTTTTAACGATAGGGTGTCCAGTGTTGATCTTCTCGCAGAAGGCAACATTGATAGAAATGAGACTTTCCCGATGCAGTCACATCTTCACTTGGCGGATCATGTTGCAAGGCTGAGTCACATAATACCTAAGGTCCTCATGTATAGCCAGCTTGACTGTTCAAAAAAGACTGTTCTACGACTGGGACAGATATAAAGACAAGCTAAGAAGTAACCTTTCAGCTGTCAATGTGCCTCATAATAACTTTGAACGAGTTGCCCTAGATAGAAATAACTGGAGATATTGTGGTATCAGAAATTTCGAAATCGGCTATATTGATCGACTGAGACGAAAGACAACAGCGAAAAGCGTCAGCAAATATTCCCGTGGCTATGTCTTGAGATCCTCGCTGTTGTACAATATGTAAACTTGTATGCAAGTCACTAGCGGGACTAAAGTATCACATACGACACAAACACAAAAACTGAATGAGGTTTTCTGATCCTCATACATTGAAATCGACGGGAGAGTTCATCATATCATGAGATAATGATATATATATATATATATATATATATATATATATATATATATATATATATATTTAGCTGATTTCATTTAGATTCTTTTTTTCGTTTGGTTTCTATCACTTTTGTTATTAGATATCCAACACTGTGATAATAGAAGATCTGCCAGGAATGGTGAAACGTCGAAAAAGAGACAGGGCGCAAATTTACTGTGGATGACCATGCGATATTTTCGTTGTAGTGAATTATTACTTTTGACCAGAGTAGCATTTTTTATGGCTAATCTGTGGTCAGTCTCGTCACAGTGGGCAACCAATGCATTTGATGTATTGTTTTGTAAAGTGTCCCTTTGTGTTCATATAATCTTTTTACTTAGATTTCTTGAGGTTTCTCCTATGTATTTAAATTTCTTGAGGTTTCTCTTATGTATTTTTATCGAATTATTATAGGGGGATCGAATAAATTTCTCCTTCAAGTTTTAGCTTATTGTTTTGTTTAGCATTGTCTATGCCTTTATTGTTTTAGATGTAGTAGTAATAAATTCTATGTTCAGTTTCGATAGGTTCAATTGTAGATGTGATGTAGTCGGACAAATATATACACACATATATATATATATATATATATATATATATATATATATATATATATATATATATATATGAAAAATATAGTCTTTAAGGTGTGCTATATTTATGGGATAAAGTGCTCAATATCAGAGATAGAGCGTGTGTAAATATAAAAGTGAACATGAAGTCAACTTTGAGGCGACAGTCTGTTTCATGCTAGCCTGACGATTACATCTAGCATGAAACAGACTGTCGCCTAAGTGTTGACTTTATGTTCATTTATATATATATATATATATATATATATATATATATAGAGAGAGAGAGGAAGAGAGAGATAGAATATTTAAAAACGTGATGATCAACATTCGACACGTTTGTTTACTCTTCTCAAGGTCTTCCTCTGTTATTTTTTCCACGTTGATTTATTTCCTTTTGCTTTGAAAGCAATTAAAGTCGATCGCTGGATTCGGCATCTTTATTGTGATTTTGCGCAACCAGGCGATTGTTGGCTGAATTGAAAGAATAGGAAAAAGCTCGTCCATGAACTTTGACAGTCTCTGAATGGCTCCGTAAACAAATAAGGATGTGTAACACTTGACACCTGCCAACATACGTTAGATCACTGCCGCCATTACAAATACAACTAGAAGACATTTTATTCTATTTTATCTTAAAGAGCAAACAATGAAACTGAAAGAGATAGTCACTTCAGATTGGGTTATCCATGGATGTCTGCCCAGTCTAATAGCTGTAGAAGTTTTGAAGTCATTACTGATTAAGTGAAGATTAATAATGATAATGAATTCTTTATGGAAAAGGAAACAGAATTAACGTTTAATTTTATTAATCATCATTAATCCCATAACCGGGTGTGGTCGTATGGTCGCTGCACAACTGAACACCAAGTCCTGGGTATGACGATTAACTACATCTGGCAGCAAGGCCTCCGATCGGGAGATTGGAAGTTTTGAAGAGCGTGGAGCCATCTCTTAATTGTTGTTCCTAGGTCCACTCTAACCAAGGGTTGTAGCACATGTTAGGGTCCTAGCTATGGATAAATAGTGAACCTTTAAACAAAAACAAAACGCCATGAAAGTATAAAAATATATTTTTATAGTAAAAATACCAGCAATACATTTTTATATAAAAAAATGGCAAGCAATACATTTTATCTCTAGTTGAAGACATACAGTTGTGTTCAAAATATTTACATTTCGGCATTAAATAACCCCGCTGGTTGATATGCCGGTAAACAAAATCAAACAACCAACATGGAAGAAATCTTTCATGACATTAAGCCATATAATATCCTCAGTCAGTTATGTGCCATACGTGATACACGCTTAGGCGATCATGTATCTTTCGATACATGACTGACGAGGCATTTTTTTCCCGCAGTAGGTTTCTATTTCTTTCTTCAGTAGACCAGTTGCCATCCAAAGCTATAGAACCCGGTCTGTCCTGCTATTTACCCATAGCTGGGGAGAGAAGAGGATTCATACCTTTCCTATGTTCAAACTCAAGTGTCGGCAGCGATACTTTATTCCTATATAAGAGTATGCATTTACTTTTATCCCCAAAGAAGCAAGAGCAGACCCTGAACTTTTACCTATCACGAAGGATGGATGTTACCTCGAGGATGCTCCTTGCCTTGAACATCTATTGGAACACAAGCTCATTCCAGATCTCAAGTGCAATTCATATATACGGTCAAGATGCTGGAAAACACTTTGTTCCTCGTGTCGCTCCAGAAAGTACCTGACTCCATTTGTCATGCTCTAACTTTTTACAAGTGTCATGTCTGACCAAAAATGGAGTATTGCTGCCATACCTAGACTGGAGCTATACAATCCTCACTTTGACAGAGTACTAAAGCGTTTACGCAGCCTTGTGGGCGATGCATTATTTTGAACGCTACAGACCCTTTCCAACTAACGAAATGTCGCAAGCGTGTCGATATTCTATCGCTATTTCCATGGCAAATGTTCAGACGAGCAACATTCCTAGGTTCCGCTAGTCCAGACCTTTACAGATAGAAGACGCCATGCCATGTACACGAGGTCGAATCATCCTCATGCCCATCGTATTTCATTAGTAGGAAGTAAGTTCCATTCGGAGTGCTTCTTCCCAGGAATTGCCGCTTTGAGGAACAGACTCTTAACAAAATGTTTTTCTAATCACTACAATATTGACCTCTAGGGTGAACAGTTATTTTTCTTGCATAATCTCATGAGCTTAATTTCTTACCTTTTCTTATGCTCACACAACGCCACACAGTAACCCTGTTCTTTGGGGGGCTCTTGGGTCTTGTAATGGGTGAACACCAGATCATGTGCTATCTTCCAGAAAATGTAACTAGGGTCCTCTCAGTTTAGTTGCTGTATAAACCACAGGTACATTCTTTGGGTTGAGTAGGCGTCTGTAATATGGATCTGTTAGCCACTATGGTAGATAAGTGTACTCAGAAATGAGATCTAGCCGGCCATTATTATTAGCATAAAAAATGAAATATAGTTTTGAAAATTATCTTACATCATTCGTCGTCAATCGCGTGCTCTTAGGTACCTAAAAAAGGAGGACTTTAAAAATTGGGTGTCTCGGAATTTTTTTATATGCAATGAACGAGGGTCTTTGAAGTTCATAAACGTAAGCGATTCTGAGAGAATTAGAAGTCCTACCAGGACTCATTATTGGCGGCCATAATCTTAACAACATAAGATATGCAGATAACACAGTGTTGATAGAAGACACAGAAAGGAAACTACAAGAATTCCTACAGAAGGTAGTGAAGGAAACCCAAAGGAAAGGACTAAACCTTAATTGCGCGAAGATAGAATGCATGGTTGTTAGCAAAAGAAACAGCCCAAAATGCGAATTGAAAATTGCAGGTACCAAAATCAAACAATTACAACAATTTAAATATCTGGGAAGTGTTTTGACAGTAGACGAAAAATGCAGCATTGAAATCCGCAGGCGCATTGGGATAATGAAATATGCCTTCCAAAAGCTAAGTATTAAGAAATAGAAAATATTCGTTAAAAACAAATAAAAGAGTACTGGACTGATACATAATATCAGTTCTCCCATATGGCAATGAATGCAGATGAAGAGACACGAAGTAACAGAAATGTTGTTCTACAGAAGGATGGACCGAACATGTGAGTAAAGAGTTTTAAAGAAAATGGAAACAAAAAAGGACACTTATAAATAACATCTGGAAGAGACAATTGACATTTCTGGGGAAGATAATGAGGAAAGAAGGCTTTTAAAATTTTACATTCACTAGACAGATTGAAGGCAAGAGGGTTTGGTTTGGTTTGGTTTGTTTTACTGCATATCAACCTCAACGGGTTATTTAATGCTGACAATTTTTATTGCTGGTAATAATTTTTTTTTTTAAATGTATTGCTGGTAATATTTTTTCTTCAAAAATGTATCGCTGGTAATATTTTCTTTTTCATAAATGTATTGCTGGTAATAATGTATTGCTGGTAATAATGTATTGCTGGTAATCATTTTTTCTTCAAAAATTTATTGATGGTAATAATTTTTTACAAAGTATTTCTGGTATTAAAAGCTATTTTTACACTTTCATAGTGTTTTGACCCCAGTTTGTGGGTTAACTATTTGCTCATAGCTGGGACCCTGCCTGGTGCTACCACCCCGGGTCAGGGTGGACCTGGGAACACTAGCAATTAAGAGGTGGTTCCACGCTCCTCAAAACCTCCTGATTAGAGGCCTTGCTCTCGGACGTAGTTTATCGTCTTATCCAGGACGCGGATGTAGTTTATTGTCATACTCAGGACGGAAGGCAAGAGGAACAGAAGAAAACAATGCATAACATACCTACATACCTTGAGTAAATGGATGACGAAACAAGGTTTAGGAGAGATAACAAATAGACAAAATTTATTAAGAACTTCAAAGGATAGGAAGTTGTGGAAAGCCATGATCGCCAACGTCATGAAGCGACACGGCACACAGAAGAAAAAGATCTTAATAACTTCGGAGGTAGAGTCGGATCCTCCATTTTTATTAGGCGCCAAAGAGAATCGGCAGCTTATGGCTAGCACTGACCAATAAATTACCTGACAATGTAAGTCTATTCTACTTGTCTGTCGTCAACTTCCTATATTTAATCTCGGCAATATTTCCCGTTCAGAGGTACGTTTTTCTAACAATAATGTTCACCCGGTACACGACACAGGAGCCATTCGAGGTATGGAGTTACAGAGTAAGATGCAAAGTTTATGCAGATATGTGGAGAACATAACTGTTGACCCTCAAACCTGATTGTAGTGATCGGGAAAGCATCCACTTGGGAGTCGGTTCCATAAAGCAGTAGTTCGTGGGAAGAATCTGCTCGAGTGGAACATATATCTCACCAGTGGAATACGAAAGGAATGAGGGTGTTCGCTACAATGGGCGTGGTGTGGCGGGTCTTAGTCGTGAAAGTTAGAACTGGTGGAACGATGGAGTGTAGCTCGTCTGAACACTTTCCATGAAAATAGCGATAGAGCGGAAAGAGGCTTGCAACGTTACGTCTGTGGGAAAGGGGTTGTAGGGTGGAAAGTATCACCCACAAGGACGCGGAGACGCTTTTGAACATTATCAAGACTGGAAAGTGTTTAATTAACAATAAAGACACTTGAATAAGTGAATTAGGTTTTATTTACACACCAATCTAAAATCGCCAAAATTCGAAATGTCTATTTATAGATTATGTTTTTAAATAAATGACCAATATAGAAGGACAAGAAAGGGTTACATAATGATTTTCACATTAGATGTAATGGTATGTATTCTTGTTGAAAGCATAAGGTTTTTTGGCAAGATTTACTGGGTATCCATTGTTTACTTTGAGGCAGTTGGCCAAGTTCATTGTGTCCATCGGAGCTAAGTATTGTTCACAGGGCAAGCGTTATAAGAAAATTGGTAAGTTCTCAAGGTAATATTAATTGAACTTCGAAGGATACATTGATTTGACGTTAAAAGCATAGATAGATAGATAGATAGATGAGAACAGAGATATATAAATAGATAGATACGTACGAGTAAGTAGACGGATAGATACGAAAAGACTAAGATAGATAAATACATAAATACAAAGATGCGAACAGGCTAAGATATATAAATAGATAACAGTTTGAGATAGATATGAAAAGACTTAAATAGATAGATAGATAGATAGATAGATAGATAGATAGATAGATAGATACGAACAAAGATATAAAACAGATATATACAAACGGACTGAAGTAGATAGATAGACAACTGGATATGAAAAAGCCAATCCTTGTTGTAGACGATTGCTCAGGGCACATTTGTGTTTGTTCAACACCCACATATCCCATCTGTTGTTTATGCTGCAAATGTGCCGAGTGAACCTTAGTTACAGTTTCTGGAGAAACTGTATGTGCATCATCTGGTGTGATCAATATTTTTTAACTTAAATCCTCGGTCACGATGACTTGCGCTTTCGTGCTACCACAACCATCGACGGCCTCCGAATGCTACCGAATTTCACTCAAAGAGCTTAGGTCAACCCGTGGGTGTGGTGTTCAGGCACCAACGGTGTCTCACGCTAGAATCGCCCCCATCAAGGCCGATAACATCAAGAATTCGCTTCCTGACAAATCGACTATGTAGAGATTCGAACCCGAGTCTCATGGTTAGAAAAAGATAGATAGATAGATAGATAGATAGATAGATAGATAGATAGATAGATAGATAGATATAAACAGAACGAGACAGATATAAATAAACGTAGTATGAGGAGATACCTCGCCGTGGAGTAAGGTTACGTTAGTTTCACAGATCATTATTATTGTAATTTGTTCAGTCACTATTGGGTGTGAGACATTTGTGGTCTTGTACTGTAATAGGCTAAGAAAATATAAGCTGACAGAGAGAATATATATATATATATATATATATATATATATATATATATATATATATGTATGTATGTATGTATATATGTTATGTGCACAAACTCTCATAAATACAGGGGCTTATGACGATATCACGTTGAAGCATCAGTTCTTGTACGATCACCGAAGTTAAGGAACGTCGATCCTGGTCAGTACCTAGATGGAGGACTACTTGGCAAAATCAGGTGCGATAAGTTTAGATGTGCGGGTGGTATTATAGATAACGTCTCGAATGAGTTCGAATTCCATTTGGGTTAATTACATTCACTTACCTGCAAATATATGAATTCACCATTTCTCCTTCTTGCGATGGGTTAAATAGTCGAACTTGTATCAGAAAATCATTATTATCGAAAAAAAAAATCATGTAATCCGAAAACATGTTTCGGCTTTAAATAAGGTTGATAAACCATAAAGAGCAATCATAAAGAGATTAACATACAATATTCAGTTGTCTGGAACGTCAGTGTGTGATAATATCGCATTTTATGGTAATATCTAATCGAAATTTCGAATTTTGAACCAAGTGCATTTAACTTTTAAAGTGTAATAAAAAAACATTATAAATGTTCATATCTATCTATCTATCTATCTATCTATCTATCTATCTATTTATCTATCTATCTAAGTCAGTCTGTTAAAATCTATCGTATTTGTTGACAAATAAGAAACATGCATGTATATATCTGAGAGAAAGACTGATTTTAAATAGTTTTAAATACACAAATAACCTGCAGGTTCTGAATAAAGGACAAAAATCTTTTCAGCGGGATAATTTGTGAGTTGAGTTTGGTTATCTCCACTAGTCGACCAAAATCAATCTAAAAATAAAAAGGCGTGTTTATAAGCGTATTCATCATCCGTGCATTAAATATTGCTGCCATATATGGTTTGGTACTTCTACTACTATATATATATTGAGATTCTTGACAAAATCTAAAAAAGATATTTTAATCATTTCACCCTAGGCAAGACAATAATGCCACTAAGACTCAAGTGATTCCTTGGAGTGAAAGAAAATGAGAATACTTTAGTGGGGATAAAGGACAATAAAAGAATAGGTTTCAGGAAAACAGAAGATGGCGATTGGAGTGAATTTAATTTTTGATGATTGTAGGTGGTAAAAAAAGCAAGAAACCGAAAGGTAGTTCTACAGGCGAGAAGTGCGAAAAAGAAACTGTTAAAATAGAACACATGGTTGCATCTAGCTAGTTCAACAGTAAATCGGTTGAACCTAGTTGCCAATCTAGTAGTACGTATAAATTCATGCAGCCAAAGTACCTAGGGAGGAAAGCTCATCAGAACAATTGCCATGAAATTATTTGTAGAAAAGACAAAGAGACGTCACGTCACGTCGGTGAGAAAATAACTGAAGTCATGATGCCAAATCAGGATTGATTACATTACAGACACTTGTTCTGATTTTGTCAAGAATCTCAAGATATATAGTAGGAGTACCAGAACAGATATGACAGTAATATATAATTCACGAGTGAATGGTTGATTTATAAATGTGCAAGACAGATTCCGACGAGAAAAATTATATTGCACGACATAGTCAATCAACATTCCTAGCAGTAGATCAAGCAACTGATTCAATATAATCATTCTATTTCATGTCAGTGGAAAACGTGAGACCAAGAAGGCGCAAAGAGGTTAGCATCAGCCATATTGATGGAAAGCAGAAAATGTTTATTGATGATTAATATGTCTATGGTGATTAAATGAAAGCAATTTTGCTTTGAAGGGGTTAAAATTTATAAGCCATTCCAGTGTTGGAAACCCTTTTCAGCTGCCAGTTTTACTTTGTCAGATATGAAGAGAAACTTGATCGTTGGCTGATTTGCAAAATAGACAAATTTTCTCTCTACTGAGTAATACGCGATAGAAAGAGGTAACATTGATTTGAGATGAGAAATATGAAATTGATGAAGCGAGAAAAGTGGAAGTGGACAGAATACACAGTAAGAAGGAAGGATGACAGATGGAGCAAAAGGATGGTTGACTAATATCCTATGGATAATAAACGTAGGAGGAGAATACCAGACAAAAGACGGTGAGATATGATAGTGGTTTACTTGGAAAATATCGCAGGGATGCGTACAATCACGATTGTCAGGAAGAGGACCAGAAAAGGTCTTTATTCAGCAGTTAACACACAATGGGGGGCAACTGCTGGTTACCATTATATATGTATAATAGCGTAAAAGCCACTCTATCGGGCGGCATTTAAACTAGCTCCAGCCGAGGGCTCTTGATTGGGCCTTCATCACAATATTTAAGGAGGATTAGATGCTATAGGCAACAATAAACTACAGGAGAATTCCAAATTGATTGTTGCATTTAAGTATTGCTTACCTTTTAAAAGTTCAACGAAAATTCTTCAGTCGCTACTTAATCTAAAGATAATTTCATGTATGTAGGTCCTTATTTTCCATACAAACAGTAATTTTTATTTCATGGGTGACTTTCGCTGGATTACACAATTAATTTCAATTATTCCCAAATTTATTTCTAAGTTAAAAATTGTTATGAGTACAAAGAAATTCGTCGCAAAAAACAAAAAAAAAACAAAAAAAAAACACGTAAAAAATGGCCAAAAAATAATCGCAGTAATGGAAATTTGGGAATTCAAAATTTCAGGATTATGGGTCCGGATCTGGCCCGGAGTGTTTTTAATTTGCTCACGGACTAGGCCTTGTTCCAAAATGTTATGATGAGTTGGGCTACGGCCACTAGGAGTAAAATTGAAAAAGTGTGACACAGTGCTCAATATCAGGGATAAAGCGTATGTAAATATATAAGTGGACATTGAAGTCAACACCTATCGGCGACAGTCTGTTTCATGCTAAAGGCAATCGTCAGGACAGGCGATTGCGTTTAGCATAAAACAGACTGTCGCCTCTGGGTGTTGACATCAGTGTCCACTGATATATATATATATATATATATATATATATATATATATATTGAAGCGTTTAACATTTTTACACTCACTATTTGCGTTTCAATTGCTTGTATAAACACATGAGAATGGGTAAACGTGTTCATTTTCCCATTTTTCCCATGACGCTGGAAAATATAAAACAGCATTTACGTTCTGAAAATGCATTACGATGAAAAATCCATTAACTGGTAAGCCTATGTGCAAAAGCCTATATATATATATATATATATATATATATATATATATATATATATATATATATATATATATATATATAATGATACGTGTACTTTGTCTTTCTCACTTTATCCTAGCATGCTCATACATCCACGAGCGCACACCCACATAGAAGAGAGAAAGAGAGAGAGAAACAGATGGAACAATATAAATACGCATATCCCCATGCTCTTTCTTGTCACACACACATACATTGATAGATATATGTAAGTGTATGGGGCACCATGGCGTGGTGTAATGGTTAGCAAGCTTGTCTCGCTAGATCAGTTACAACTGAAAAGTGAGTTCGATCCTCACTGGGTACCCCTATACTTTCGGCCTTGTGCCACATCTAAGCTATGCTTTTAGAAAATAACTGGGCACCTCGAGGCGGTGTAATGGTTAGCAAGCTTGTCTTGCTAGAACAATTACGACTGAATAGTGCGTTCGATTCTCACTGGGTGCCCCTCTTTGCCGTTCACTTTCGGCCTTGTGCCACAGCTTGAAAATCATTTAGGCACCTCGGCGTGGTGTAATGGTTAGCGAGCTTGTCTCGCTAGATCAGTTACAACTGAAAAGTGAGTTCGATCCTCACCAGATGCCCCATACTTTCGGCCTTGTGCCACATTTAAGCTATGCTTAGAAAAATAACTATATGTAAGTGTATGTAATGTGGGTGTATTGTTTGGTGATTGGGGTGCAAAGAGAAATGTGTTGCTGCAAAAATCTGTTCATTCCTATATTAAATTTTAATATCTTGCTGGTATTGATTTAAAACAAAATAAATAATCCAATTATTTTAAAACTCGCGATGGCGAATGCTTATGTTTGAACAATGCAGTAATCGTAAATCATTTAAGATCTTTTGGTTGGAATGAAATTCTTGTATCATGGGGAAAAAACTGGCTTCCTTATGCGATTGCATTTATTTTTCAATTTATCCGTACAGTGCATCTGTAAACACCTTTACTTCTTCTATGCGCTATGTTCCTTCATGTCATGAGCGATCATGGCTCTCCGCAACTTCCTATCCTTTGTAACCCTTATTTTCTATATCTCCTAATCCCTGTTTTGTCAACTATTTACACAAGCTCATGAGATAGGTTACATGCTGCCTCCTGTTGTCCGCTTTGCCTTAAATATGTCCCAGAGTGTCAATTTCACTCCAGGCAAGGCGAGAATGTCACAAGTACTCAGGGGATTACAGCGAGTGAAAGTTAGAGGAAAGACTGAATATAGAGAGGATTAAAGAAAGGACAACAGACGAACGGGGTTAAAGAAGATAGATAGAGATGGCAATTAACATTGAATTTAGATTTTTGAAAATTTTAGTTATCAGAGAAGCAAGTAAACGGAAGGGAGTTCCACAGGCGGGAAGTGCGAGAAAAAAAACAAGACCGTTGGAGAAGTGGTGGTTGCATTTAGTTATTTCAACAGTAAACGGATGGGACCTAGATGCCAATCTAGTAGCTAGTTTAAATTCATGTAGTCGGGGCACCAGGGAAAAAAGCTCATTAGAGCAGTTGCCATAAAAATATTTGTAGAAAAGACAGAGGGAAGCCACGCCACGTCGGTGGAAAAGTGGCTAAAGCTGAGATACCAAGTCAGGATTGATTACATTACAGATTCTTCTTTGGATTTTTTCAGGAACCTCGAGGTGAATAGCAGGAGTACCAGATATGGTAGCAGTATTCAATGCACTGACTGTATCCTAGAGCATATTTCTTTATGTTTTGTCCTACTATGAGTCCTACTGTCTTCTTGTTTTTCACTCCGACTGCATATATGATTTAACCACGTGTTTGTCACTGACAAAATCCCCCATTGTTTGCCCACCCAGTTTCGTATATGCTTAAAATATTAACCTATTCATTTTCTGCTTCATATTCTCTAAGTGGCTACATTTATTTAGTGTTCTGACATTCCTAAAACTATTCTTTTATTTTGTTTGATAAGAACAGTCGCTGGATGATGATCCAATGGAATCTGTCGCTCACGTACTTCCTTACCGAGCTAGGGATCAATTCTAAAGTGTCTGACGTTATTTTTTACTTAAATACTTTTGCTAACAGTTGCTGCTTTCCTGAATCTCTTATCGTTATGTCTTCGATTTGGTTCTTCATTTCTTCGACATATCTATATACGTCTTCGGTGTTCTTGAAACCAGATGTTGGCTACTATCTGATCATTCACTGCGCACCGTTGAAGCCGTTTTTCTTTGCGTTCATTGCGAGTTCCTAGTCTGAATTTGCCAACTATTTCACCATCTCTTGCTTTCCATACTTTTGGAATTCACGTCTCTCATCACAATTGTAATTTCCTGCAATTTATATTGAGCCTTAGTATTATTTAGCGCACCTTTTCAATTTCTTCATTTCTACTTAGTGCTATCAGGGCATATGATGGATATATTAAAAGGCTTCCCTTTCAGGTTAACTACAATAATTCTATCAGAGAGTTGATAGTATCCCAGATCACATTTCTTCATGTCTTGGTCTAATATTAGTCCGACTCCTCTTTCCTTTTTCTCTCTGCCTGCATATATGACCCTGTGTTTGTTACTGACGAAAGACTCTATTGTTTACACACCAAGTTTCGCATACACCTAAATTATTGACCTTTAGCCTATTCATTTCCTTTTGCTTTATATTCTCTAACTGGTCTCCTACCTTACTGTAATTTTACATTAAACCATTAATGAACACCTTAAAATCCGGTATTAATTATGAAAATAAATAAAAAATTAATTATAGATTTCTAAAAAAAAAACCGTTATTAATTATCTTCTTCTATGTGCTGTGTCTCTTCAGGATATGGACGATCATGGGTCTCCATAGTTTCCTATCCCATGTGGCCCTTAGCAGTGTTTCCCCTTTTACAAATCCTCCTGGCCCCCGTCCAGCCACCTATTCACACAGGTTCGTAAGGTAGTTGGCCCTTTGCCTTTCCATATCTTTATTGCCTTCGATATGCCCTGTGAAGGCCAAGTTCTCCAAGCCCTTCGTCCTCATTGTGTGTCCAAGAAATTTCATCTCTTTTTCTGATTCTAAGTATAAATGTTCTTTTTGTTTCCATTTTCTTTAAAACTTCCTCATTCTTCCGTCCTTGTAATTCTCAGCATCCTTCTGTAGAATCACATTTCTGCTGCCTCCAATTTTCTTCATCTGTGGCGAGATTGTCCAGCATTCGCTGCCATACAAGACGGTCGATATCACTTAATCGGTATTAATTAAAAAGTTTACTTAGATTATATGTTTAATTTAGCACTTGCATTGTATTTATATGAGGGTTGCTCCGAAAATAATGACCCCCACCACTAGGTGGTGGCTTACGATGTAAGAAACGAATGTTGATGGTATAGCGGTAGGAAAAAGTGATTTTAATACACGCAAACAAGCAGAACAATAATACAGATCATCATCATCATCATCATCATCATCATCATCTATTTAAAACTTCAGCAACTGTTTACATTGGATTTTTTGCAAACATGTTCAGTGGGAGAGCGTACATATGATTTTGCAAACTCATAATGCATTCAGTGCTTCGGTTTAGAATGAATCGAATCTACACACTTCGAAATTAATCCTATTTGTATTAATTCATAAAAGGTTCTTAGCGAAATTGAAGTAATGCACTTTGGGATTGCTCAATATGATAACAGTATTGGGTTTAATTGTTTTTTTGTGGTTGGCAGCCAAATGATATTCGATGACAGTTACAAATCCTAAGTAAGTAGCCAAAACAAAGAACATTTTCGTCTTGTGCTTACTTTTTTTTTCTTCGTGTAAATAATTTTTTAAACTTTTCCAGTTTATAGATTTCGGTCGTTAAACGACGCACGCCGGGAAAGTTTTTACAGCTGTACCCAAAACTCTTACGACCCGCGAGGGGTCAAGAAATCATAGCAACAACAAATAGCGATCAACACAGATGTTGAATGATTCGTTGAAAACGATAACGCAAGGAAAGTTTATTTTCTTCATTTCACCCCAAAGCAAGGCGATAAAACCACTAAGACGCAATATAAAGAACAGGATTAAAGGAGATAGAAGATGGTGATTGACGTTTCATTTAAATTTTTGTAGATTGTAATTGACAAGCAAGAAACTGAAAGAGGGCTCCACAGGAAAGAAGTGCGTGAGAAGAAACTATTAGAATAGAACTTACGGTTGCACTTAACAATTTTAAAAGTAAATGATGAGATCTAGCTGTCAATTTAATACTATGCTTAAATTCATGAAATCGAGGTACCAAAGTGGAGAGTTCATTTGAACAATTGTCATGAAAATAATTGTAGAGAAAGGACAGAGAGTTCTTTTTAATAATCTACGAGCCCAATATAAGGTTGAAGAGCCACTCAAGGTTATTGTGTGTTAGCGTAGGAAAGAACAAGCGTTAAGAGTATAGAGCTGAAGTAGACTTTAAAAGCAACCAGAAACCCAATCCTAAACAGGAAACAAGGGATAAACCTTTACTCTTGCTCATAACACCGGAGAGGAGTGTTAATCGGGCGATAGGTGAACCTATCTACTCGTATTGAATAGGCCAACCTATATACTCTTATTGAATAGGCTAAGCTATATACTCCTATTAAATAGGCAAACCTATCTACTCCTATTGAATAAGCTAACCTATCTCTATTGAATAGGCTAAGTTATATACTCCTATTAAATAGGCAAACCTATCTACATACTACTCTTAAATAGGCAAACCTATATTAAATCCCTATTGAGAGTAGGCTAACCCCGGGACTACTCCTATTGAATAGGTTAAGCTATCTACTCTTATTGAAATAGTTACAAGAAATACTGATAGAAAATTTCTTTAATGACATTCTCAAAACAGAAATACATATGACAACTGAATCTAAAACCATTGGTAGCAGAAAAGGTAACAGAGACAGAGAAAAAAGAGGTAGAAACAAAATTATAAACTGTACATTACAGTCAGTTTTAAGCACTTAATAGATATTTTCATCAGAGTTTATTTCTTATTACTATATACGTTAGATTTAATAGATACACGTTTTTTTTAATTGAAATTAATGTCTGCCGGACTAGGAATTGAAATTCTTAATAAAGAAATTGTCCCTCTCAACGGAAATCTGTATTCCCGTTTAAATTAGGGGAACAACTTTCAAGTCAAGCGTGTAATACCATTAACCCGCGAAATATCATTAGAGCAAAGCATAATTTACTCTGATTAACTCGTTGTAATGACGCACTTTCTTTATTAATACTTTCGATATCTAGACCAGGAGATATTAATTTCATTATTATAATAAAGGATGTCCACTCAAAAACATGTGTACCCATTAAATATAACATATATGTGTGTGTGTGTGTGTGTGTGTGTGTGTGTGTGTGTGTGTGTGTGTGTGTGTGTGTGTGTGAGGTGGTGCTTGCCTTTGAAAAATATATATTTTATACTCTTTGATTCGATACCCCTCTCAATATGGATGCCCGGGGCCTCGCACTCTCTCCACCCTCACTTCTACACACTACTGACAGGAGTAGAAAATTATCACTTGTTCTCTGTTTAGGATGGGTTTTCCGGTTTATTCTAAAGTCTTTATACACTTTATACTCTTGCAGCATTATCACCTTGCTTGGGGTGAATTTATTAAAAAATAAATGGCAGACAGGTTTAACTTGACACTCTTTTTCAGAAATGACCTATAACAATTAGACACTGAGAGCCTATAGCAAAAAATTCAGTTAAGTCTATATTTGTCATATTTTGTCTGAACACACACCCCTACTTAATGCAAAAAGAAAAATCCCCTTTCCTTTTTAGTACGAATCTCCAAATACAAAAACAGTTTAAGTCTGAAAAATTTAAGAAACTTGTTCTTAGAAAGATATTTAAAACGTAATCAGCACTTTTCACGCGTTAAATCGATCATTAGCTGCTTTTTGAACCATATACCAAGCACACCCCCTACTTTCGGGTTTGTGCCGCATCTAAGCTACGCTTGGAAAATCACTATACCGGGCACCAAATATCAGTTTTAGACATAGCTTGCCTTATATTCATCAGAAAATAATGATCTAGACCTCTACTCTCATGTTTTCTGAAACTGAGAATCACCCAAAAGAAGTCTAAACAGGTTAAATGCAAAATTTTAGCTCTTTTCGGGAACATCTATATTTCTGAGATTAGCTATTGTAACTACTTACACTATTTACATTGTTCGGACTGTTGTTCTCATTTTTATTATCATATTCACGACGTTTCGGTCTTTATACGCTTCGGCTATTTTCAGGCATATTGTTCTAGTTCTACATACCTTGCCTTTTCTGGATATCTCAGTTTCAGTTAATTCCCTTTAGTAACTCATCTCTACAAGTTTTTGTTCACCTTTGGCCTTTACTTTTGGATTCCTTCAACCATCGCTTTTATCCACTGGACCCGTTGTCCGAAATTCCAACGTATATCCCCTGAAGAAGTCTGGAGTGTACAATGGCTGAAACGTCGTGAATATGACAATAAAAATGAGGACAACAGTCAGAAAAATGTAAAAAGTGTTCTTTTAGGGAATTTTGGTTTTTCACTGCAAACAATATTTCCTAATCCTAAACTTGCTTTTTTTTTTTAATTAGCAATATGAGAACTTTGTTTTAATCGTCCTCTTAAATACAAATAGGTCCTTTCTGGCGGGTAGGTCCATAAAGGTACTTATTAACGGCCAGTCCTGCGGGGCCCTAGCAGTCAACGCAGAAGCCCCCCACGCGTCACTTCTCGGATCAACCCTTTTTTACTTTACATAAATGATCTGTATAAGAGTATACTCAGATCATTTGCTAATATCTATACCAATGTTGCAACGATATACGGGTACACTTCCAAAACTCGTGATGACCAGAGATTGGCAGCTGATCTCTCATCCGATCTAGCTCTAACAGCTCAGTGGGGGGAAAACTGGCTGATTAAATTAAATGTCTCAAAAACTAAACTAGTTACATTCCATCATCGCCGATCGGAACCCCGGAGTACCACTAGTCACATGAATAGATGTCCCTTCAGGGATGCCTCGGGCTGTGACTATTGAGCCTCAAACTAACCCCAGACGTAAAGTGGAACGCGTATCCACTGGACCATGTACCCGAAATTCCAACGTATATCCCCTTAAGAAGGCTTGAGTGTACAATGGTCGAAACGTCGTGAATATGACAATAAAAATGAGGACACCAGTCATAACAATGTAAATAGTGTTCTTTTAGGGAATTTTGGTTTTTCACTGCAAACCATATTTTCTAACACCAAACTCCCATTTTTTAATTAGCAATATGAGAGATTTGTTTTAATCGTCCCTTTAAATACAAATATGTCCTTCCTAACGGGTAGGTCCCTAAAGATAGTTGTTAACGGCCAGTCCTGCGGGGTCCTAACTATCATCCGCTCTAGCTCTAACATCTGAGTGGGGGAGAAACTGGCTGATGATGACATTGTGCTATGTCGAAAGTACTCGGAATAAAATAATATTAATCATCGCCGATCCAACCCCGGACTACCACTAGTCACGATGAATGGATGTCCCTTCAGGGATGCCCCGTGCCTTGTGTGACTATTGAGCCTTAAAGTAAACCCAGATGTCAAGTGGAACTCGTACATAGGATCCATCGCTAAAGATGCTGGAAAAAAGTTCGGTACTGTTCTAGAAAGTACCTCATCCTCCTGCAATCTTCTACCTTTACAAGAGCCATATCAGGCCGTGATGTGCCCTCAGAGAGACCTCTGTGGTTGGGCGTCTATTGGGACTCACTATAAACCTCATGTGGAACTCTTACATACGACCCATCACTAAAGATGCGGGGAAAATGGTCGGTTTCCTGTAGATTTCCATTAAGTACCTAACTCCTTTACAAGAGGCGTGTCAGGCCTAAAGTGGAGTACTGTTGTCATATTTGGGCAGGAGCTGCCCAACTCTCACTTTACAGACTCGATGGAGTCTAAAAACGTCTCCGCATGCTTGTGGGTGACAATGTATTTTACACCCTCCGCACTCTGTCTCACGGGCGGGATGTGGCAAGGTTCTCACTAATCTATCGCTGCTTCCACGGAAAGTGCTCGGACGAACTGCATTCCTTGGTTCCGCTAGTTCGAACCTTCACAGTTAAAGCCCGCCATACCACTCATATTGTAGCAAATCACCCCCCCATTCCATCCACTGGTGAGAATTTCCACTCGAACAGCTTCTTTCCGCAAACTACTGCCCTGTGAAACCGATTTCCAAGAAGCTGTTTCCCCGATCACTACAATTTTAGCCTGGTCAAGTCTAGGGTTAACAGTTATCTTCCCCCACTTAGCCGAATAAACTGTGCGCCTTATTTTGTAACCCTCTACCTCGAGTGACACCAGGCCTTGTACAGATTGAAACTCACTGTAAAAAAAAGCAAAACAAAACAAACATTAATACAATTCTATAACTGAGCCGATAATCATTCAGGGAGATAAAAAAAACCCCACAAATGTCCGTTTGGTTCTTATTCTGCGAGCCCACTGTATTTGGGAAGTAGGTCGAATCAAGAACAGCATTCTCTCCGTATAAAATTAATCTGTGAAAACATCTTGACATATGGTCATATGTTGCCAAACATTATATAGTGTACTAGCAGTAGAGCCCGGCGTTGCCCGGGGATGTAACAGTAAGAGATAGACCAAGTATCGACTATCATAAAGACTGAAAAATAAAATTGACAAAGATTATTGTTTAAGGCTGACGGACACGCATGTCTTAATTAGTTTTTTTTTTTTTTTTACGAATTGATCAAACCCAAACTCAAACAAAAACATTGTTTTCAATCGTTATGAGTCTATCGATTGGATAGAATTTTATTATAAACAATTGTCTTGTAAATGGAATTTTTAAAGCATTCTTAATGTAAAAATAAAGAAAAAGTGTGCAAGACAATAAGAAACACTACCTGCCAAAACAAAGTGAAGTTTTGTTGAAATCGGTTGAAAAATGTAGGAAATCCGATCCCATATATAAACGAAAAACACACACACACACACACACACACACACACACACACACACACACACAATTTGGATTTATAATAAGTATAACGAGATATGAGTTGTCCCCCTTTCATTCTGGCGACAGAATCGTGTTTTATCGTGTTTTCAAATTGATTTTGTGCAAAAACAATTGTGTTTTTCCCATTTTTGGCGCTGTCAGAACCACCGCATGGTAATTTTACGCAGTCCTGTGAAGTTTTGTTGAAATCGGTTGAAAAATGTAGGAAATCCGATCCAATATATAAACATAAAGACACACACACAATCTGCGTTTTATAATAAGTAAGATGTAGGTGTTGGTCCACTAATAAAATAGGATGTTATATCTAATCTTTTGACTCTTTTAAGAATTCTAGTATGGTCATCAGCAAAATGGTGAGCCCAAAATGCAATTTACAAACACTAATATCAAGCAGGTACAGAAATTTAAATATCTGGGGAAGTGTTCTAACAGCGGACGGAAAGTGCGACACTGAGATCCGAACACGTATTGCGATGGCCAAAGATCCATTCTAAAAGCTAAGCAGAGACAGAAAAATTTCGTTGGGAACAAAGCAAAGGGTACTAAACTGTTACGTGATATCTGTCCTCCTGTATGGCAGTGAAAGCTGGACAATCTCTTCAAAGATGAAAAAGAGACTTGAAGCAACAGAAATGTCGTACTACAGAAAGATGATGAGGATACCTTGGGCCGAACATGTGAGCAACGACGAGGTTTTGAAAAGAATAGAAACAAAAAGGAAACTTATGCTTAACATCAGGAAGAGGAAGTTGAAATTTCTGGGGCACGTAATGAGAAAGGAGGGCTTGGAAAATCTGATACCCACAGGATAGATTGAGGGAAAGATGAACAGAGGAAAGCAGCATGTAACATACTTGATGAGCTTGAATAAATGAATGGTAGAACAGGGTTTGGGAGAAATAACAAAAAGACAAAACTTATTAAGAGCTCTAAGGAAAGGAAGATGTGGAGAGACATAATCGCCTAGTTCCTGAAGGGACTCAGCAAATAAAAGAAGATAAAGTGTTAACTGTGCTTGTTCTAAAGCGTACTTTCAAATAAATATCGAAAAATAAAAAGTAAAAATATCTAAGTATGTTTATTTATAAGCAAGTTGTTCTCTGGAAGTGGAGAAAAATAGACTTTATGTTCGACACGTAACTATGTTACTCTGTGGCCTTTTTTATGTCTCTTATTCTCAGCGTCTCTTTATGTTTTGTTATGCCTGGAAGCTTTGTCATAGTAACTGCACTCTATAAACTTCGTTAACGTATTTTCAGAACATAATAACGGACGCCGTCGTGATGTTTTTAAAGCTGTTAATTCAAATGTCACCCCGCAAGCTGAAAGCAGTGTAACCGTATAACTCAGTTTCTTCCCAGACTTTTTGGAACGCAGACTTGGACACAGAAAAGGATTTCGGGACGACCCTCAGGGAGAAAAATAATTTCACTGTTTCAAATATTACTTTAATCGTAGAATCAATAAACCTCGGTATTTCTTATATCTATTGAAGAAAGAGAAATTCACAATAGCATGAACATGCGTCAATATCCAAAATAGCAACGCCAGAAGTGAGTAAGAAATGATACTGCGATTCCGTCGGACTGCAGCCGTCTCGACATACGAATAATGGACGTAAACAGACAATGAGTTTTTATATATTTAATTTATCGATGCTTTCTTAGTTGTTAATTAATTACCTCTTACAGTTTCAATAACGCTTTAACTTTTAAAATTGTAGTGTAGATATATTTGCCCTGTTTCTTTTTTTTTTTTTTTTTTTAATTTTTCTTAAAATTTTCTCATGTTTTTCTAATGTATATTATGACCGTTAAGTAAGAGCATCCTTGTGATTCTCATTGGGATCGTGACCATAGGTTGAGGAACCACTGGGATAATCCACCCACCTTTTCGTAGTCAGTATCTCTCTCTCTCTCTCTCTCTCTCTCTATCTATCTATCTATCTATCTATCTATCTATCTATATATATATATATATATATGTACACACACTACGATTATCTATCTGGTCTCCAATCGCGAATGTTTCGACTTCTCGGTTCAGTCAAACCCTTCGACTCAACTGACTTCTTACTAAATCCAGCAGTGTTGTGATATCACATGTGATGCGTGGTGCGTGATTTAACGTCGGATCGCGGGATCACGCAATGTTACTGACATCGACTGACTGACAAAGCCGTTTCTCAATCTGTGCATTACAATTATCCCTGAACGAACAATACGAATATTGATCTCGAAGGCATGCTTAGAAGTTCGACATTGTCGAACTTACAACTCAGGATCACCGTCTATTAGAATTGACTTATGGCACTGAATATTTTAATGCCTTATGTCTATGTTTTTCCTTACTTTCTACTCTAGATGCATTTAGGAATAAAAGTAACAAATATATTTATAGCATTTTAGGGTATTTTAAAAAGTCGTTGGCGATATTAAAAGGATTTTTAATACTTTTTCTTTGTGACACTGGAATAAATCGTATTTAGATGAGCTTAAAGAACAGCTTTGAGATAAGACATTTTTTATACTAATTTTCATCCAATACAAGGCCCAAGAGCCACTCAAGGTAAATGATTACTGTGTGGTGTTGTATGAGCGTAAGAACTGGCAAGGTTTGAATTTCATGGGGTTATACAGAAAATGATTAACCCTAGACTTGAAGAGGTCAAGATTGAAGTGATTGGTAAAGCATCCTCCCGGGAGTCTGTTCTTAGGAAGAAGCTGTCTGATTGGAACTTCTTACTGATGGAATACAAAGGGAATAGGGATAGTTCACACTTGTGTATGTGACATGGCGGGTCCCAGTTTTAAAGGTTAGGGTGTGGTGGGACTAAGGAATGTAACTCGTCAGAACACTTGCAATGGAAGCAGCGATAAAGCAGAGAGAGGTTCGGCGACGTTTGTGGGAAGTGTTTGTACTGTGGAAAATAATTCCTCACCCACAAGGCCGAATAAAAGCTTTTGAACCCTATCAATACAGACAAATGAGGACTGGACTGCTCCAGCCTAAATATAAGAGTATTACTCCATTTTTGGTCTGATTTGGCTCTTGTAAAGATAGAGCATAGCAGAGTGAATCAGATACTTACAGAGGTGGTACAATGAACCAACCATTTTCCCAGTATTTTTAGCAACAGATCGACTATTTGAGTTCCACTCGAGGTCTGGGAAGAGCAACAGGCGGGATGTGGCAATCTCTCTAACAGACTTTCAAGCTAAGGATCCTCCTTGGAAGAACACCCATCCATTGTGATAGGTAAAGCTTTATTATTATTATTATTATTATAATATTTATAATATTTCATAATATAACCGTATATATATATATATATATATATATATATATATATATATTATATATGCGTGGTATTATGTATATATATATATATATATATATATATATATATATATATATAAAAAAAAGACTACAAGAAAATTGTATGTAGTTTTAGACGACGCGTTTTCTCTACTGCGGACTTTTCCAAGGCCAAAAAAAAAAAAAATGAAATGAATTTCTTTGAACAAAATATCTATGAACAAAAAACAAAATATTGTTAGTTACTTGAAGAATTTAGAAACGCTCATAAATATTCACTGGGTCAACTGAAAAATTACGTCATTTACTTTTTATGTTTGAAGAAAATTTTTCATATGTAAAAATATTGTTGTGATGACGGATTCATTTTATATGAGCGTAGCATTTTTAAAATCAAAATTGTGGTTGAATTTATTTCTATGTATGATGATTGCATTTGTCAAATTGTTATTTATGAGGTCCCTTTTGTGTTCATAGTTACGTATCTCTCTCTCTCTCTCCCTCTGTGTTTGTATATACATATATATATATATATATATATATATATATATATATATATATATATATATATATATATATATATATATATCGATATAAAAGAACAAATACGAAACGTATATCAATCTAACATACTTCAGTTTTATTAAAACTTCGTCAGAGAAAACTGTTGACGAAGCTTTAATAAAACTGAAACATGTTAGATGTATATACTTTCCGTATTTGTTCTTTTATTTTATCATCTTGTCAGATTCTGACACATATTTGATCTTCAACTCATATATATATATATATATATATATATATATATATATGTGTGTGTGTGTGTGTGTGTGTGTGTGTGTGTGTGTGTGTGTGTGTGTGTGTGTGTGTGTAGAAAACCGGAAGTCAAAATGTCTACAGTCGAAAGAAAAGGGGGAAAAAGAGAGAAAAATTTAAGGAGTGAGTGTATAGTGAAAAAAAAAAAAAAAAAAAAAGAACGACAAAAGGGTCAAATAAGTACGACATTCTACATAAACGCGCGCACATATACACTATGTAAAAAAAAAACTTGCTCCAAGAAAAATCGAGAAGTATAAGAAGTACATTACTGATATCCAACTGACGAGTGTACGGAGTGATTCCCGGAGAGTCTGTCTTTTTTTTAGTTATATTAATTATATATATATATATATATATATATATATATATATATATATATATATATAAAGTAATATTAATATGACAACTAAAACACATATGTGAAAATTACGAGAATTTCACGTATTTTTAGGCCAACAAAACTTCTGTCAAAAAGCGCTGAATTGATAACTACAGCTATAATATTCAGTAAATCAACGAAAGTTAAATTCACTGATAGGACTAGATAGCAGGACAAAAAGGGTCCTATAGGAGCAGGAAAGTGCTGAATTCAAAACCTTGTGAGGGTCGTTTGGGGATCTTGTGGCGCACTATGTTCTCTGTATTCAGCTCTTCCAAAAAGTGTGGTTAGTTCTGCATAAGCCTTCAACACTCTTGTGGATTATCCCACGTGACTTTGCTTAAAAAAATCGCCGCTTTCTTCTTAAATCTATGAAAAAAAAAAAAAAGTGTGCATTTCTCTTCCCAGATTCTTTTACGGCTTTTTAGCTCTGGCTTTCAGATGTAGTCGCACGTGGGTAAAGCGTCTCCCCACTGGAGCAAATTCATTTTCATGTCTTTTTCTTTTAACTTTTGTACTTTCTCACACGTGCTTGTTACGAACACACACACACAAACAAACAAGCACATTCGTATTATATATATATATATATATTTATTAAAAACATTTTTATGTTTAACGTTCTTTTTTATAGATACAAGTATTTAAGTAAATGCTCTGTTTATAATAAACAGTATTAAATAACATTTACCGGCCTGAATGTCCGAGAAATTTTCATAGAAAATATTCGTCCTTTGACAGGATTCGAACCTGCATCCTATACGGAACCGTCATTTACGCTGACGTGCCTTAGCGTCTCGGCCACAAATCCTGTCAAAAGGACGAATATTTTCTATGAAAATTTCTCCGGACATTCAGGCCGGTAAATGTTATTTAATCCTGTTTATTATAAACAAACATTTACTTAAATACTTGTATCTATAAAAAAGAACGTTAAACATTCAGGCCGGTAAATGTTATTTAATACTGTTTATTATAAACAGAGCATTTACTTAAATACTTGTATCTATAAAAAAGAACGTTAAACATAAAAATGTCTTTAATAAATAAATTGTCGGACTTTGTCCATTTCTTATATATATATATATATATATATATATATATATATATATATATATATATACACACACACCGGGTGTAACAGCAAAATTGTCCAATTGCTAAATTAATCCCTGAACCATTGTATCTTAGAAATGGTTAAAGATACCCTACTGGATTTCTTCGGGGTTTTTATAACATTATTTGACCCTACTTTGAGCAATAAGAATGTATAATTACTCTCCAAACTTAAAAGACGGATCGTGATGAAATCGACCATAAACGAAGATGACATGTTCATCATTAATTAATCATATCTAAGGATCAGAAGCTCGTGAAGGATTGAAAAAAAAGTCCAAATATATATATATATATATATATATATATATATATATGTATGTATACTGGCATCATTTTCCAACTTATTCAAGATGATCTTCGGCCTCTCTAATCTTCTAACTTCCTGTCCTAGAGTAACAAGAGCCTCACACTTTTCGCGTACGATTTTTTTTTCAAATCTTTTTTCAGTGCTCTTTGGACTGCCATAGTTCCTCTCTCACGTACCAAACGTCCTATGAATTGAATTGGATCTTTTCTAATTGATCTCTTTAGCTCTAAGTTGAAATGATGATCCGTCTTCCTGTTGTGATCACCTGATCTAGTTTTCCTCTCTACTGTTCCCTCTTTTTAAAACTTATTCGCCGTTCTCTTGATGGTTTTTGAATGGACTATAAAGATAGAAGCCAGTGTATGAATGTTGGTATCATTACTGAAGACCTGAATGATCTTTTGCCTCTCACCATTGCTCAGTTGGGAAGACAGTGGATCTGACACAAAAGGATTTTAACCTGATCTCTTTTTAGCTGAATAACTCAAAGAGTTTTCAGTGATTCTTATGAAAAATGGCCGGAAGATGGTTAAACGTCTTATCTGAAAACCTGTAAAAAAGAAACTCAATTTTTAAATATTAAACATATTGAGGGATGGATAATTATGCTGTTACACGATTTGGACAAGGTTTCTATTAACCCTGTATATATATATATATATATATATATATATATATATATATATATATATATATATATAAGAAGACATTTTTTATGTTTATACGTTCTTTTTATAGATATAAAACATAAAAATATATATAAAAACATATGTGAAACATAAAAAAATATATAAACATAAAAAATATCTTAAAATAATTGTCGGACTTTGTCCATTTCATAATATATATGTGTGTGTGTGCGTGCGCGCGTGTGTGTGTGTATTTAGGCAGAAAATTCTCTTTTAGGCATGTCTGATTGAATAAATTACAAACATTATGTCTGCTTATTTTTATCATAATCCTTTCATATTCACGAATATTTTCCGTATACTGCAATTGAATAAGACAAGAAATGCACTGTAACAGTGAGAAATTTTATTTGGGGAAATAAAACTGATTCTCACTGTTACAGTGAATTTCTTGCCTTATTCAATTGTAATATATGGAAAAATACTCGCAGACACAATGTTTGTAAGTTATTCAATCAAATGTGTGTGTGTGTGTGTGTGTGTGTGTGTGTGTGTGTGTGATGTGGATAAAAAAATCAAAAGTAATAATTCTTTAAAAAGTAATAATTTTTTCACTTTTCTTCAAAAGTAATAATTTTTTTTCAAAATCAAAATTAATAATTCGTGCCTGATGACTTGTTAGAACAACGAAACTTAAAGTTGCACCTCGAGCGTATATATATATATATATATATATATATATATATATATCCATCTAACTTATGTTTATAAAGATTATGTAATGATTATATATACTGGACTCTCCGTCAGTCGACTTCTTAATTTCACACCACTACGAGGTACCTCTCTCTATCTCTCACAGACACACACACGCATACACACATATACACGCTACAGTTAAGAACATAAACGTTTTCTTTTCTTTTTTATTTGTATACACGTAAATATATTTTTTCTTTTGTGATCTACGTCGTTCTCACTGACATCTACATCAAGTGTAAAGCGTAGGTACACTTAATCAATCTCTTCTGCAACAAATGACAAATTTATCCGCTACGATATAATCAAGGAAGTTAAACTTTAGGCATTATCAAAAACAATAGGTTTGGCGGGAAACTCCCATCAATACTCGAAAGAGCGTTAACAATTAATTAAACTTGAGAAGTCTTTTTTTCTTGGAAAACTGTTTTAAAATAAATTTTATAAATTTCAACTGACAATAACGCAAACAGTTCAGTCAAGGAATGCCGAATGTTTCGTATTTCACTATTCTTCTCCTCTGTGTTGAACCCCTTGAGGACATGGGTGATCATGGCTCTCCACAACTTCCTAGCTGTGGCTTTTAGTATTTTCATTTTATGAGAGGATCTATTGGAATTTAGAATAATCAATAGGAATATAAGGTGATTCAAACAGAATAAAACAGTCCGTATAAGGATCACGTGACACTCGCTACATACTCGATAAATTCAAAGACCGGTTGTCTCTTTTCGTGCCCTTCATTATTCAGGCAGTTCGAAGCAAAGTTGCTCTCTTCACCACAAGTCCCGGACAGTAGCATCAGCGACCAGAATATTCGTGAAATCATATTAAAGAAAAAATAATATATATTCAGGCCGGTAGGCGAAAATAAATATACTGTTTAATAAAAAAACGAAGCATCTACTCAAATATAAGTATCTAAGTGATATATATATATATAGATAGATAGATAGATAGATAGATAGATAGAGAGAGAGAGAGAGAGAGAGAGGGAAAGAGAGGACCATGAAGATAAATGTATTCTGCGCCTCAAAACACTCCATCAAGACGGGTTTAATCACAAATTTAAAAACATAGAATTTATATATAACTCCACAAATCAGGCCCTACCCACATTGCTCACCCACACAAGACATTCGTGCTTGCGGTGTTGAGGCCTCACACATCCATACTAATATAGACACTTACATACATCATACTCACTTACTCATTCCCAAAAGAACTAAATGATAACACACACTTAACACAGACACATCCCCTTTCCAGGAACCAATAAAACTGTCAAAATGACCAAGGGAATTCAGAGCAGCATAAATCTATCCAGCCTCTATCTTAAATAACAACTTAAAAGAGATCTTTTGATCAACACAAAGACTAACCAAAATTTACGATAGAAAAATAAAAAAACAAATGAAAAATGAAAACAAACAAACAAACAAAACAAATAACTATAGATAAAGTTCATTTTCTTCATCTAGTCATTCATTCCTCTAGTTCACTGCGACTAACAAGCAGAAATTTTTTTCTCCTGGTGATGCTGGCCGAAACTGATCGAGGAATCTAATTGAAATAATAAAACAAAAAAGTATTAATATGTAATCCAGTGTGTCTGAAAATTTTATTTTTTAATTTCTTAATATTTGTTATTGTTCAAAAACAGACACACACACACACATATCACTTAATAACGTTTTAAAGTGATAACATAACGTTCAAGTTAATAATTTAAGATATATATATATATATATATATATATATATATATATATATATATATATATATATATATATATTATATATTAATAATATATATATATTATATATTAACTTAATATATATATTATATATTAACTTAATATATATTTAATATATATATATATATCATAATAACGTTTTAATATATATATATATATATATATATATATATATATATATATATATATATATATATATATATATCCAAATGAGAAAAGAACAAAAGGATAAAAATCCACAGTTCGTAGCATTTATTTTTTTAAAAGGGGCTCAATACAAAGTAAACCAAAATATTATTATAATATAAATTACAATAAAAACATTTTACATCGCTACACAAAAACTTTCATGTTTCAGTAATGAGATCGTACCTTCAGGCGATGGTAGATAACTAATGATAAAATGATTTATTACGGCAATTTAAAAACAAATCATTACCTCTTTTCGTAAGTTAAATGGGGGGATAAGGTCACGATTAGAATATATATATATATATATATATATATATATATATATATATATATATATATATATCCACTAAAAACTTTTGTCCTTGAAAACCCAGACGATACGCTGAATAACGGATGTCTATGTTTGTGAGCATGCACCAACCTAAACTTAACCTTACTCTGTAAGTAACATGTATTTGTTACATAAGTTGTCTATGGCAATTAAAACCCAACCACCCTTAATCAAAATAGATTGAATTTTCCTTAACCATAACAACTTAAAATATTAAGATTGTCGGCGCTTATAAATTAAGTAAATTTCTTAGAAAAGTTATTCCTAACATTGCTTGTCAATGGAACGAATCTCTGGATTTTAAGTTTAATTTTTATAAGTAAATTTACAATTTTAGTTTCAGTTTTGGAAACATAGAAATTTCTGTGTCGTGATGAAATCATATTTTTTAAAAAGAAAATAATTATAATATTTGGCTCTACTGTTTATATCGAGCACTGATTTTTTTAAATAAAAATAATTGCTAAGAACACCGGATTACAAATCTTACTGTTCTTTTTTATTATTTTAATGTGTGTGTATGCATGTATATATATATATATATATATATATTAGTGGATACTCATATATATATATATGTATATATGTGTGTGTGTGTGTGTGTGTGTGTGTAGAGGACCGTTATGGGTTTGAGTGTTGTTGTATTAGGGACACGTGCTGTTTATTTCCTGCTAGAAGGTCCAACTACAAGAAAATGGCGGACTTGAATTAAGTCCAACTGAAGATGTAAAGAAAACAAACAAGACCGATATATACATGTCAACAAATATATGTATTAAACAACAAATTTACAAGTGACAAAGACATTAACATTTGTGTTTGTGTATGGACGTAAAGAGTTTGTATATTGGTGAATGTTCGTACGTATGTGTATGTGTGTTTAATGGCGTTTTCCCACAAGTGGGCGAAAACGCTGATTTCTACGAGAGATCACATTTTTAAATGTGTTCGCTGAAAACCAAAGTGAAAAAGAGAACGAGGCAAGAAGTTGCCCAGTATTTATAGTGTAGGGAAAACGACCTCTAGTGGACAATTAGGGAAGTAAGGAGGAGCTAACTTCGACATATGAAACTTTTCATCATTTCTATCCTTGTACAAAAAAAAAAAAAAAAATCATTACTTGCTTGACCCACAAACGTCGGCCGAGAACTTTCAGCTCCTCTCATATTTAGCAAGACCAAACGACGGAGAATAGGAGAAGGAAGTTTAAAGTAATCTTCTAAATGGGAATACCTTCCTGATTTGGAATCAGCATTATTATCTTTGATTTTTGTGTGAACTTGAATATCGATCTCGGATACTTGATTTTTTTGTTTTTCTTGACAGATTTAAGTTGACTTTTTTATCATTTCAAACCCGAGAATGCAATAAAATCTGCTAATATACAAGAGAGCATTGGGAGTAAAAGAAACAGAGAGGACAATAAAAGAATAGGTTTCAAAGAGTCAGAAGATGAAAATTGACATTGCGTTTAAATTTTTGAAGTTCCACAAGCGAGAAGTGCGGAAGGAGAAACTATTAGCATAGAACTTACGGTTACAATTCCAACAGTGAAACTGATAATCGTACTGCGCTTAAATTCGTAAAATCGATGTATCAACGAGAAAAGCTCAATTGCCGGGAAAATATTTATAGAAGAGGCGAAGGGAAACATTCTTTCTTTCTACCTTAGTACAACCTAAGGCCAAATAACGGGAACTTGGATAAAAAAAGATTGGGTAAATTTGCAGATAATGCCCCAGTGACCAATTTTTAAAAAATGCATTATTTCTGGTATAAAACTGCCCTGTCGGCTGGGGCTTCAAAATACGCCGACTGCATCTCTGCAGTGTGGTTAAGACCCACACCACAAAAAGAAAAAAAATGAGGATAAGACGATAAATTACATCCAACTGCAAAGCCTCTAAACCACCTCTTAATTGTTAGTGTTTCTACGTTCACCCTGACCCAGGGTGGTATCACCTATTAGTCCCAGCTATGGGCAAATAGTTAACCCCAAACTGGGGTCAAAAGTCAAAACGCTATGAAAGTGTAAAATAATACCAGCAATACATTTTTGAAAAAATATTACGAGCAATACATTTTTGAAGGTAAAAATATTACCAGCAATACATTTTTGCAGGAAAAAATATTACCAGCAATAAAAATCTTGTTGGCATTAAATTATCCATTGAGGTTGATATGCCGTAAAACAAAATAAAATAAAACAAACCTGGTGTAAAAAAAGATTGATTATTACAAAAATAGCAATAAAAAATGAGGAAACTATCGTTTGCCAATCTTAGTTGGGTCCCGGGTACAGCTTGGCCGCCTCAGTTAAGATTAAGAATCTGTGAAGGCGTTAGGTATAGTGAGGGATTGACCCCCAGGAACATAAATCGAGCAGTATATTGCTTCAGGTAAACAGTGGAGGTAGGTCAGGCTGTACTCGGGACACAACTGAAATTAGCAATACGTTATGTACCTGCGAAACGGTAGAGGTTGCTCAATTTTAATTGTTATTTTTGTAATAATCAGTTGTTTTGTTTTGTTTTGTTTTTACACCAGGAATAATGCATTTTTTAAAAATTGGTCACTGGAGCATTATCTTCAAATTTTTTACCGAAGAATGTGTACTGATATGACATTCTTCCAGGTAGGGAGAACATGCTAACTTTGAAAATTTGCATTAAAAATCCTGATGTTTAATATCGAACCTCCACCTTCTTACATTTTCACCTTTATTCAAATTCGCTTTCTCACCACTCTTTCCTCTATTCATACATTTAAATAAAATAACTTCTATTCATCCTTTTCCGTTCATTTCTCCTCCTGCTCTTTTTATTTATTTTTTTAATTAATAGGCTTTCTTTTCCCTTACGCTTTTTTTTCTTCTCTCTCGAATTTGAATTAAGTTTCAACTACTTTTGCTTTCTTAGTTCTCCACTCTTCACTTAAAAATCACTACGCATCAGTTATGCAACACTTTATGCTACATTTCTTGAACTACTCACTGAATTGATTTCGTTCCAAAGAAGAAGAAAAAAACGCAACAAGCGCTGTTTATTTTACTTTAGTTTCCCGTCAGTTTTTCGTCGTCTCTTGACTGACAAACACCAGCACTCTCACCAATCCTTAACGACCACGTAGTAACTCTCTCACCAGGTCTCACTTTTACCTACCCTTACCAACTCTAAACCTCAGTCTACCAACCATAGGTCGATCAATCAAGACTAACTGAATGTAGAAAGTGGGCAGGAAAACGATAGTGTTTTACGCAAGACCGTAGCGTTAAACAGCAGGAACAATGAATGATGAACTTCCGTTATAACGTAGTACGCGGGAAGTTGATCAATGGCGATGGGAGGGGAGGGATGGTGAGAGGAGTAGAAAAAAGAAATAGAAAGGAAAGTGGGGGAACAAGGGAGAAAAGAAGGCTGAAAAAAGAGATAACAAAAATGGAGGAGGAAAAGAAAAATGTCGGGAAGAGAGCTAATATGTATGAGGAAAGTGGTAGAAGAGCAAGTGAGAGAGAAAAATATGGAAAAGGCAGAAAAAGAAAAAATAGGTGAGAAAGATAAAAAAAATGGTGGAAGAGAGAGAGAGAGAGAGAGAGAGAGAGAGAGAGAGAGAATGAAGGTTAGAAAAGTGAAGGATGAAAGTGAGAAATGAAGAGGAGAGAAACAGATGATACGAAGGAGAAAAAAAGTGAAGAGGATGAGCGGAGTGATAGAGAAGGATACAGTAGGAAAATAAGGAAGAAGAGAGAAAGAAAAATAGTTAATGAGTGAGAAAGAAAAAAAGTAGAATATAAAATAAATAAAAGTGAAGGTAAGAAATATGTTAGCAGAGAAGTTAATTGGAAAGAATTTTTAAAAGGGAGAGAAAAGATATTATAACAGAAGAAGAAAGAAAGGGCAAATCTTTAACCTTTATGCCTACAAAAAAAGGATGTTTTTCCATTAACATCACTATTATTGTAACTACCTTCACCACTATTATTGTAACTACCTCCACTCCTTGACAATGTTCATTTTTTTGAAAACAATGATTAAAATTTTAATAAAACCTAAACATGATTTGTTCTTCAGAGTTTACAACAAAAATATCAATTGAACACTTTATTTATTATTGTTTATTTACAAGAATAATTTTATATTTACAAGTTTAAAAATAAATACAATTATAAATGCAATGTAATATTTATCATTTAGCAATTGCATAAATTTATAAACATTTACTAAATTATTAAAAGTATATGAACCAACTATAAGGAAATCCTTATTTACCATTTTATAAAGTTTGAATCGATTAACAATTAGCCAAGGTTTTGCTAACCATTCCAACAATGTAATGAATAAATAGTGTAAATAAACAATCTAATAAATAAAAAGTGTTTATTAATTTTGTTGTAAATTCTCAAGAACAAAGAAAATGTATAAATTCACTTTCATAAGTTTAGGTTTTATTAAAATTCTAATCATTGCTTTTAAAATAAAGATTGCGAAGGAATGAAGATACAATGTAACCCGGATATAAGAGAGTTGTCGGGATTGGAGAAGAAGTCTCTTATATCCGGGTTTCTCTTATATCCGGGTTTGGTCTATTTTGTTTAGGTAACACAGGCTCTAATTTGGGACCAGAGAAAATCTCTCTTATATCCGGGTCTCTCTTATATCCGGGTTACACTGTAGTTAAAATAATAGTATTGTTGGTGGGGGGGACATCCTTTTGACACACTGTTTTTTCGGGCATGAAGGTTAAAGACTGTCAAAGAAGGAATGCAATCAGAGGAGAGATAAAATAAACAGAAAGGAAAAGAGAAAAGGATAGGGAGTAAAATTAGAGAAAGAGAAAAAACTAGAGAGAGTGGGTGAGAGAGAGAGAGAGAGAGGGGAAAGTTGGGCAGTTAAGGAAAAGAAAATAATAAACAAGGAATAGACTTTAAACCTAAATAAAAAAGATGTTGTTAGGCAAAAAAAGAAAAAAAAAAAAACAAGTGAAAATAAAAGGTTGGTAGGAGAAGAAAAGAAAAATTGTGTAAGTGTAGTGTATTTATTTGCCCCACCCTGAAAATGATAAAAATTCACACATAGTCATCTTACATTTTTTATTAGATGCAAGTGTGGTGTTGGTGGTGGTGATGATGGTGGAAGTGACTCAATATTCACCCAATACAAAAACACCATACAAGGTTGCATTTTATTATGGGTCATCCAAAAGATTTTCCTGTTTCCTTGTTTATTACTGCAATCATTAAAACATACAATTGACTCTACCCTTATTAATGCAATGGGGAGGTTCTGTCTGGTTTTGGATCCCTAATCACCACGCTTCAATTAGTTGTCAAATTCAGGCCATGAATCATCAGAGTATGTTTTGATAAAATGTTGATCAATAGAAAATAGTTTGTGGGATTACCCCCACTTAGTTTACCAAGATGCCATCAGGTGGCGCTGTTAAACAGCTATAAAAACAGGACACTTCCTGTTTCTTCTTTGTTTTTTCTCTTTACTTCTAGAATATGGTAGAAGTAACACCAGCATGGGATTTGTTCCCAACTTGCAGATATCTTTCTCTGAGTGACTGAACTCTTTCACACACACACACACACACACACACACACACACACACACACACACACACACACTTCCTAATAGGTAGATTCTAATATCTTCTTTCTTTTCAGCTACTTTTGCATGCATATATGTATGTCTTATTTTTTTTTATCATTTATTAGCTATATATAAAGCACATGAAAATACCGCCCTGTTGAAATTTATTTCTTTTCCTTTCACTTCTTCAAGCGATGACGACCCATCTTTACATGAGTAAATTTTGTTTGCTTTTAGTCCAACTAGGAGCAGATCTGCAACAAGCTAAAAAACAAAAGAAGTGAATCAAATGTTTACAAATGCAAATTTTAAAAAATAGTGCCAATAGTTAAATTTAAAAACATAAAATACAATGTACGGCTTTTCTCCCATTTTAACTACTGACATTTTTCATCAGAATACATTGTAACAGTATTTGGTTGAAGATTTTAACACTCTCAAATGAAAGGACTTCAGCACAGACATTGATTTTAGATATATTTATATACAGAACCAGGTGTAACAGCTCAGAAGATAAAAATCCATTCTTCAATGGACTACTAATCTACTACTGTGACAAAGTGACTGACAATATGTTTCTTTGAAAAATATGTAATGGTATTTGGTTACCAGATTGTACTAACATTGACAAATTTGTTGAAGAGGGAAATGTTCTTGTATTGGAAAGAGCTATATCTTTATCTTATAGGTTATAGTAGAGATATTATTATTGTTGTATGTTGTTTTTTTTTAATAGATAGTTTAGTGAGTTGTATGCAGTGTGACATGTTGTTCAGCTGGGAACTAAGAATCCCCACCTAAGAGGGGAAAATTTTGCTTGGTAAAATTTTTTACCTTTTTTAGATTCTTTTAAAGATATTTTCTTCTAGCTTAAGTAGAGACACACCTCAACTGAAAGAGAAAAACACCTTGAAGTTCACTTCCCAACAATTGGAGTTTGAACCATGGTGGGAACGGACATTGTCATATAATAAAGAACTTAGCTATAACTGATAACCTTCTATCCTTCATAAAACCTCAAAAAATTTGGAAAGCTTAATTTTGCAGGATTAAATATAAGACAGAATTTAATTGTTCAAATGAGCTCTTCACTATCATACCTAGACTTTTTGAATTTAAATACAGTACTAGACTGTCGTTAAGATCTCATCAATTTACAGTTGAGTTGGCTAGATGTAAGTTTTAAGTTCTATGCTAACAGTTTCTTTTCTCTCACTTCTAGCTTGTGGAACTCCTGGCTCCATGCTTTCAAATTAATTTTAATCTGCAAAAATTTAAATGCAATGTCAACTGCTATCTACTGTCCTCCTGATTATTCTTTCCTCTTCCCGCTCATTATTAATGTTTCTGTTACTAATTCCTCCACGCCTTGTGTCTTAGTAGCTCCATTTTATAAGTCACTCATCTTGAGGCATTCAGAGTGATAAAACACTTCTTTCTTGATTAAAGTTTTTTTTTTAAATCATTTCACCTAAGCAAGGCAATAAAGCCACCAAGACATAAGGGGTTTACTGAGTGTGAAAGAATATTAGAAAAAGAAAAACATTATTTAAGAGAGAGAACATTAAAAGAACAAGAATTAAGAAGACAGAAAATAACGATTGCCATTGCATTTAAATTTTTGAAGATCTAAGTTGACTGGGAAGCAAGAAGCCAAACGCAAGTTCCACAAGAGAGAAAGGCAAATAGAGAAACTGTTAGCATAGAACTTACGATTACATTTAGCAATTTCAAGTGTAGAATGATGAAATCTTGTTACCAATCTGCACTTAAATTCATGAAGTCTAGGTACCATTGAGCAAGATTTCTCAATATGGGCAATATTGCTCCATTGATTTGGTTTGGTTTATTTTGTTTTACAGCACATCAACCTCAATTTTATTGCTGGTAATATTTTGTTTTGTCAAAAATCTGTTTCTAGTAATATTTTTCTTTCAAAATTGTATTACTGGTAATAATTTGTTTCAAAAAAGTATTGCTGGTAATAGTTAAATATTTGCTCATAGATGGAACCCTAACAGGTGCTACCACCCTGGGTCAGGGTGGACCTGGGAACACCAGCAATTAAGAAGTGGTTCCACACTCCTCAAAACCTCCTGATCAGAAGCCTTGCTGCTGGATATAGTTTATCGTCTTACCCAGGATGCGGATGTAGTTTAACATCTTACCCAGGACGTATGGCTCCATTGGGGGCCATAAGGCCAACTTTGTAAAATGGGGGCCACAAGGTGGCACAGAAAATTTAAGATCCCCAAAATATATATATGGAGTATTTTGTAATTAATAATTATTATTTAAAATAAAATATTAAATTTATTATTAAGTTAAATATTAAATTAAGTTAAGCCATTTTGTTAACATAGATATTATTTATTTTAATTTTTTTATCTGATCTATGCAAAATGGCAGTTTTTAGTTTTCAATTTCTTAAATTTAAAACTCATAATTTAAAGTTTAAATTAAGGTATGTTTTCACCACCTTGTCTTTCAATTTTGAAAATCTAAATGTCCTGAACAAAGAGCTCCAAGGAAATGACTCCGCCCTACTTTCCTGCAAGGCAGCAATTAACACATTTAATGGGAAACTAAAGATGTTCTGGTTGAACCTTGGGAAACTGGAGTTTGCACTGTTTCCTTCCTTAGCAAATATATCCACTAAGCTGTTTGATGATGACCTAGCAGTGTATGTTGCATGATATGAAAACTCGCTTCTCTGATCTACTCCAAATGACAGAGCAACACTTGTTTGTGGATCCCTTCATTGCTGATGCATCTGAAGTTGAGATCAGCCTACAAGAAAGTTTCATTGAACTTCAAAATAACATTGCACCTCAAGCAAGGTTCAAGTGTGAAGGATACCAGAAGCTATGGATTAATGAAGACATACATAAAAATTGCCCACTACTCTGGAAAGATGTGAAGTTGCTCTTACTCGCTTTTCCCACATCTTACTTAGTTGAGTCTGGTTTCAGTCAGATGATGCATCTGCTGTCAAAGACTTGAAATCGCCTTGATGTAGAGAAAAAAGCACTTTATGTCTCTGACGGCTTTCAAGCCAAACATTGACAATTTGGCATCTCTGTACCAGTCATGGGGATTCCATTGAAACCATACAAGATAGAGCTGATGGTACATGTAGTTTTTGTTTTGTAAATAAATAAGATTATTGAAATAAAATATATTTTTCTAAGCATTTCATCCCAAGCAAGGCGGGTGCCACTAGTATGCAAGGGGTTACAGGGTGGGAGCGAGAGTAAAGAGACGTGATGGAGGAAAGGATGAAGAGAAGGACAAGTAATAGGTCAGGGCATCTGGAGATGCTGACTGACATAACATTTGAATAGTTGGAGATTATAGCTATCAGGGAAATAAGTAATAGGAAGGGAATTCCACAGACGGGAGGAGCGAGACATGAAGCTATTGAAGTAGAAGAGATGGCCACATTTAACCGTTTTGACAGTGAAAGGGTGGGACCATGATGCCAGCCTAGTAGCACACTTAAATTCATGCAGTCTGGGAACTAGGGAAAGTAGCTTGTCGAAGCAGTTACCATGGAAGTATTTGTAGAAAAGACAGAGGGTAGGCAACAGCATGTCTGTGAGAGAGTGACTGTAGACGAGATGCTAGATCAGGACCAACCACATTGCATATCTGTCTCTGGATCTTGTCGAGGACCTTAAGTCGAACTGCGGGAGCACCAGACCATATATGGCAGCAGTATTCCGTGCAAGGGCGAATGGTTGATTTATAGATTTGAAGGATGGGCTTGGGCAAGAAAAACCTTTTGGCGCAACACAGGGAACCAATTTTCCTTGCAGTGGATGAAGCAGTTGATTCAATGTATTTGTTCCATCTCAGGTTAACAGACAGTGTGAGACCAAGAAGTCACAAATAGGTGCTCTTGTGGAGTTGAACATCAGACATTCTAATGGGTAGCAGGGATGGTTCCCTGTGGTGAGTAATAGAGAGCAGTTTTATTTTAGAGGCATTAAGTTAACCAGCCAATTCCTGCTCCAGTCTACAACCGATTGGAGGTCCTTTTCGAGACTAACAGCCAGGTTAGTTTTGTCAGTAATACCAGATTTGCTATTGAGGCAGGAGTAAATAGTAGTGTCGTCAGCATAGATGCCTACTTGGGAACTGATGACAATGGGGAGATCATTAATGAAGATAACGAACAGAGTAGGGTTAGGGTTAGGATAGAGCCTTGGGGAACACCTGCATTTATGGGAAAGGAACTGCGGGAGAATCCATTAAGGACGACCTTCATTACACGATTTGACAGGAATGATCCTATTAAGTCAAATAATTGACTTGAAATTTCGTATCCCTTAATCTTACGAGGGAGGCCGGCATGCCAGACCCCATCAAATGCTTTAGAGATATTAAGAGCCATGGCACGAGCTTCTCCATTATCGTGGAGTGCTTGGAAAACAATTTCACTTATGGCCGTGAGCACATCAGCTGTAGAACAGGCAAAGCAGAAACCATATTGCTTATCAGAGAGCAGATCATGAGATATAAGGTGATTAACCACTTTGGCATTGATTAAAGCTTCAAAGACTTTGCCAAAGAATGATAGGAGACTGATAGGATGGTAGTTAGATGGGTCAGAAGGGTCTCCAGAGTTCTTAAAGACAGGTACAATAGATGAGGACTTCCAACAGGGTGGAAAGCAAGATTCATTGAGGCAGTAGTTATATAATTTGGAGAGGGCAGGGGCCAGTTCAGGAGCACATTACTTCAGGACAATAGCTGGTATCCCGTCGCTACAACTAGCCTTATGGGTGTCTAATTTTGAGATGATGCCTAATACTAATGACGGAGTTATGTGCAACTCGCTCAATAGAGCCTTGGTTCTAGTGGGGAAATCGGGTGTGGGTACACTAGATGAGTCGAGCGTTGAGTTGGAAGAGAATTTCTGAGCAAAGCACTCAGCCTTATCAGTTGAGGAAGTCAGGACCTCAAATTGGTTGAACAAAAATGGTTACTGAATAGAATAATCACACAAAGGTTGGCAATGAACAATAATACTTAGGACACGAACAACACATATAAGATTTGCCAGTGGTGCGTAGAAGTAGTCAACTGCTAAAAGTGAGTCAAGTGAATTCCACAATGAATCTCCAACTGCAGATCAACATACAATATTTATTACTGTATTTATGTAACTGGGGACATACCCATTATTGTCCATAGGTATGCTACAACACTTATAAATAAATTTTAATACATCCAGGTAAAAATATTGATGATTGATTTGCTTTTTACAGCTTATCAACCTTCTGTGGGTTATTTAAAATCAAAACATATAATTCATTTCTGCAAGTGAACATTGCATTAACAATCTTTTTGAGAGTAACAATAATTTTTTCTAGGTACAGTTCCTACTATTTAACCTATAGCCAGGGGTAGATGGATTCATACCTTTTCCAAGGATATTGTGTGTAAGTGAATGCAATGAACCCAACTGGAATTTGAACATAGCTCTCCAATTTCCGATTCTGAGCCACTATCCATTACACATTCCAGTAAAAAACATCAGGAAATGCATGTGATTTGTAAGGTAAACACTTCTCAAGCAATAATTTCTAGAAGACTGAGGATCTGTGAAATGACAGGAAGAACAAAGTACTTTTAAACATCACTTATTCCCCTAGATTCAGAGTAATACTCAATATGGAGTAAATTTAAGCTTTGCTTTTTGATACTTTACTGAAAAAAAATTTCTTTAAACTATTTCTATCTATATTTGATTGAATCTGTGGATACGAAAAGTTGACTTTATTCTAAATAAATGGCATTTTTTAACACATATCCGGGAATATAATATCACTTCTCTGTTACAGCAAATATTTACAGAACAATGGAGTCATTTTTAAATATGGCATCTAAAATTTTAATTGTTGAGTTTTTAAAGATAGAACTACTGAGTAATTTTTTCAGTTTTTTAATAATAATTATTAGATTAGTTATTGTTGCAGCATTGAATTTCATTGTTATTACATCTGTGAACATTGCAAAATGTTATTGCGAATAATAATAAAACCTTTATTGGAGAAAAGAAAAAATAGAAATGTGTTGAAAAAAGTGTTTAACAATAGAGAAAGAGGAAAAATGAAAAGTGAGAGAGAGAAAATGAAATTAAAAAAAAGCAATGAAAAAAGAAAGAGAAAAAAGAGAGGAATATAAATGCAGTTAAAAATAAAGTTGACAAAATAAAAGAATAAAATCTATTGAGAGACCTTAAGGGAAAATGAATAAAAAAAACAAAGAGTAAAAGCATGAGGTGTATCATGTGATCAGACCAGCTCAGATATATGGATGAGAGAGGGGCACAAGTGGTTAATAGCCAGTGATGATTATATATATATATTTTAAAGAAAAACAGACCACTTTAAGGTTCCATTATAATAATTATTTCACCAGAGCCCTTTTAAAGGACTCTGGATCATCAGATAGCACTTGATATATATATATATATATATATATATATATATATATATATGTATGTATCCTTTTAAAGGACTCTGATCATCAGATAGCACTTGGATATATATATATATATATATATATATATATATATATATATATATATATATATATATATATATATATATATATATATATATATATATATATATATATATATATATATATATATATATATATATATATATATATATATATATTTGTTGTCACAGTTGGTATGTACAGTTGGTATGTCGCTTTGTATCATAACTGTCCAGGTTCAATTCTCAGTAGTGGAAGCACACTGTTGAGGAGTCCTAAATAGGACGAAACGGGCATCCAGTGCTTTCTGCATTCTGTTGAGGATTCTTCTAGACTCAATGAATTAATTGGATTTGTATTCAAATCTGCCCTCCCCTAATTTCAGTGTTTGTATGTCAATGCTTGAACCAGCTTCTAATGCTCTGAGAGGGAGTGGCTGGGTAAAAGAAGATGTTGCACGTGGGAGTCACAATCCTATGGGAAAGGTATTCTTGGATGAGTTACACGACAGAAAGCGAGTGTAGTGCTATACCGAGTCTAGTTTGTCACCTCTTCGTCACTGAGGCACGTTGGTACGGTTGGTATGTCGCTGTCCAGATTTGATTCTTGGTAGTTGGATGCACACTGCTGATGAGTTCCAAATAGGATGAAATGGCATTCTGCATTCTTTTGAGGATTCTTCTAGACTCGATGAATTAACTGGATTTGTATCCAAATCCCCCCAATAATTTCAGTGTTTATACATATATATATATATATATATATATATATATATATGTATATATGTAAATTATTTTCAGACAGAGTGTATCTATAAAGGTGCAAAATGAATAGAAAGACAAGAGGAAAACTATTCTTAGCCAAACGGTGAGATTGGAAAGAAATTTTTAAATTTCTGAAAATTTTCTAGAATTACATATCTATGAACACAAAACACATTATACATAACAATTTATCAAATGAACTAGTCATACACGGAAATAAATTCAACCACAATTTTGATCTAAAAAAAATGTCACATTTGTCAAAAGAGAAAGTAATTTACTGTGAAGGAAAATTCTTGAGAGTGCTGCTATTGAATCTTATCAAAATCTACACCCCAGTTTCTTTCCAATTTTACCTTTCCTGAAAGAATTACTACTTTCCCAAGCCAACATACACAACCACAAAAAAGTAAAAAAAAAAAAAAATGGTTAAATACATTACCTCATGTCCATCCCAAACCATAACAGTCTGATCACAATTTAAACAATATTCATTTAATAAAAAAATATATATTTCTTGAATATTAACTGCTTACTTTTGTCTTATCAGACTTTGAATTATGGCACTTTGTGTCCTCCACATATTTTGACCGAATTTTCCACCACCTGATGAATATTCATGAACGTTTTCAAATTTAAAAGCCTTGATAAACCAATGACATCCTTACTTTTTGTATATATACATGGGCAACAAAATAAATGCATATTTACCTTGATAAAGTCCCTTGGAGGATGAAACATGTTGGGTGAGAATAGTTTTCCTCTTGTTTTTTTATTCATATATATATATATATATATATATATATATATATTTAAAGATATATTTAGTGGTACAAAATTTTATCACTGCCATAAACAGTGTATTGGGGGGAAAGAAAAAAAATTATTTAAATGGTAATTACTTGGAGGCCTAATACAATGTCCTTCTGTTTACATAGAGACGGCTTTAATGATAGAATATAGATGGCCTCCAACACATTTATTTCTTTCCCCACAATACACTTTCTCCATTGTTCTTTTATATAATTTACTTTATTTAACTCGATTTAGCTCTGTTGAGTGAGGTATGAAACCAGTTAGCCAACCCGTTTTTCATTTTTACTTTTTATTATCTGAGTGGTAATAATAAAACTAATTTTTGTTTGCTTATGGCAGTGATGTATATATATATATATATATATATATATTTATATTTTAAATAGGAACAGACCACTTTAAGGTTCCATGTAATAAATTATTTCACCCTTTTAAAGGACTGCGGATCATCAGACTTTACTTCCAAAGGTTGAAACAAAAAAAAATCTAATAAGTAAAAAATAATGTTTAAATGGATAAAAAAAAAAAATCTATTAAGTAAAATAATGTTTAATGGATAAAATTTAATAAATAAAACATCCATTATTTCTTTAGAAAGATATATATATATATATATATATATATCTTTCTAAAGAAGTAATGGTTTTTTTATTTATTAAATTTTATCCATTTAAACATTATTTTTTACTTATTAGATTTTATCACTTTAAACATTATTTTTAGTGGATACCCAAATTTAAGTTAATAGTTCATTTATTTAATAAGCAAAATATTTATTTATTTTCATCTACCAGCCTGAATATTTGAGTAATCTTATTTAGAAAAATATGGCAGGATTTGAACCTGTATCTCCCTTTGCAGAGAAACTGTCGTTAGATCTGACATGCTCTAGATGGACTTAGCCATGGAGTGTGTCGCTGATCAAGCAAAGCTGAACAGACAGTTTCACTCCTTAAATCAATATTGATTTCAATATCCATGTTATTCATCTCTCTCTCTCTCTCTCTCTCTCTCTCTCTCTCTCTCTCTCTCTTCTAATATCACACATATACTAGGACAGAGAAAAAGAAGTAGAACTGAAAAGGAACAAACAGTAAAAGAAAATTCTTCTCACTCTCTTTCATTTCATCTCATTCAATTTCAAAATATTCTTGAGGATTTGCTGTGAGTTGTCCCACCAATGGTTATTTTAGAAAATATGATCTTTGAGCCAGATTTGATTTGTTCAATATTTGTTTCAAGCTTGTCAGTTTATATCTTATTATCTCATTTGTTTTTATATCTATCTATCTATCTATCTATCTATCTATCTATCTATCTATCTATCTGTTTATGTTTGTTCAAATTTATCTATGTCTGCTCAAACATATCTATCTTGTCAGTGACCCCCTTGTTAATGAAGCTAATTTGAATGAAAAGATGGAAATGGTAATTTATAAACTGTCATACATCTCTCTGTTTAGTTCTTTATCTAATAGACCTTGATTCCATGCCAATTCTATAGTCCTAACATAGCAATCCCAACCAATGACTGTTGATCTTTTCCATGTTATTCCTTCTTGCTGTTGTTGATCCGCAAGCAGATGGCAGTAGAAAAAATATATGGCTCAAAACAGATTGCTTTAAATATTTAACATTTATTAATGTGTAAGATCAGTGGTTTGTTCAGATTGATAGATAGATATATGGCCTGTTGCTCCTACTATTTAACTAGAGCTCCTTGATAAGATCCAAAAAAGAATCAGCAATATTATTTGCCCTGCTCTGACATCTTAGCTTCAGTCACTTTCCCACTCCCTCCTGATTACTCTTCTTTTGTTTTTAATCATTAGTAATGTTTATGTTTCTAATTCTTCCACACCCAGTGTCTTAGTAGCTTTACTGCCTTCCTTGGGGTGAACTCAATTAAAAAAAATAAAATAAACAAAGGTAGATCAGGGGTTAGGTTATTGCATGAACCACAGATATAATGTTACAAGCTTATCACAACACTATCACTATTTCCCTGGCAACCATTGAGATGTTTAGTTCCACTAGTTCTGGCATTTATATCTTGAATATGCCATGCCAGTTCCATGGAGTCAAATCACCCATGTTTCTTGTGTGTTACAAACTGAAGAAGGAAATTCTACTCAGACAATTTTTTTCCAAGAATTGATGCTTTACACAAAAGGCTTCTTCTTCTTCAGTATTCTTGAGATTACTTCAAGTCAATTGTCATTTGTCTTTTTTATTCTCATCTACATTGCATACCAACTTCTCTTCCATTCATATCAAATACCTTATTCATTATTACTATTGCAACGGTAACACATTAACTTTATATATATATATATATATATATATATATATAATAGCTGGCCACATGTATTTGAGGATACTTGTCTACTAGGGTGGTTAACCAATCCTGATTGCAGATGCTTGCTCAAGCATATTTGTGTTTGCTCAACACCCACAGAGCCTAGCTGTGGTTTATACTGTAACTATGCTGAGAAAAAATCTGAACAAGGCCAGCACACTCAAGGTCTTGACCATGATGACATGTGGCTTTGTGCTAGTACAGCTATCAACGGCCCTCAAGAGATCCATCTACCCAATTTCACTGAAAAGGCTTGGATCAATCTGTTGTATGGTTTTCAGGTACTTCCCAAAGATGCCAAATGCTGATCAATCTCGATCCATTCTGGTAACATCAGGAAATCTCTTTCCTGACAAATCGACTATGGTAATATTTGAACCCAGGTCTCATGGTCAGAAAGCGAACGTTCTAACCACTTGGCCATATATATATATATATATATATATATATATATATATATATATATATATATATATATATGTAAATTCCCAAGGATAGAATCCAGGTAGAACTCAATGTGTAGGTCTGATGAATTGGATCATGATTACAATTCCAATGTAATAAATTATAACCATGGAATATTAGTGTTTGAGCCTTTTTTAATATATATATATATATATATATATATATATATATATATGAAGAAATATAGTCTTAAGGTGTGCTATATTTATGGGATAAAGTGCTCAATATCAGAGATAGAGCGTGTGTAAATATAAAAGTGAACATAGAAGTCAACACTTAGAGGTGACAGTCTGTTTCATGCTATATGCAATCATCAGGCCACGGTCCTGACTATTGCATATAGCATGAAACAGACTGTCGCCTCTCAGTGTTGACATGTTCACTTTTATATTTATATATATATATATATATATATATATATATATGTATGTATATATATATATATATATGTATATATATATATATATATATATATATATATATATATATATATATATATATATATATATATATATCATTTTAAATAACCCTGTTGCATCATCCGACAAAAGTAAATTCTGATGAAAAAATTTTGTGCAAAAGTGGATTAAATCTTTTTACTCATATGCAAATCAGTAAAGAAATAAAAAAAAGATAAGAGATAGTACTCTGTATTTTGGTAGTTATCTCCCTTGCAAAAACTTTTTTTTCTAGTTCAGCCTTAATACAGCCCCCAGTTTTCAGTTGCAAATCTTATTTTTTACATTCTAGGAATGAATGCATCCTCCATTTTGCCTAACCTAGTTAGAATAATTGTTTCATTGACATGTGGGAAAAGCTGCTTGGCAGTTAGGCAACATCCATTGTGCAATTTTGGAGAGCAGAGATTTCTGGAAAACATGACAGGTGTCTCCCTTTTTAATTGAAGGCTGTGGGAAGGAACACCAGACAGTTCCATGAATGTAATTGTTTGGCCTGAAATAGAGATCATAAAGTCAACAAACTTATTTTCTCTCAAATGACCTCGGGTACCATTGGTGATCAAATTTGACCTTATCTAGTCTACCATTTGTAAAGTCAAAAAACATTTTGCACATTCTAGAATAAAACTCAATATCTCACTTCATTTTGTTTAAAATTTTTTCTATTGGCTAGAAATGACACGCACTCTTTGATGACCTCTGATGACCTCAAATAACCTTCAATTTCAACCTCACAGAGCCTATGTCAGAACTACCATGTGAGAGTTCATACCCAAAAGTAAGATGAATGAGCATTATTGTTTGAGCATGATTATAGCATAGCTACACTAGACTCACTATATATATGTATATATATATATATATATATATATATACATATATATATATATATACTGTATATATATATATATATATATATATATATATATATATATATATATATATATATATATATATATATATATATATATATATATATATATATATATATATATATATATATATATACTGTATATACAGTATATATATATATATATATATATATATATATATATATATATATATCATTCATAGACAGAGGGCTTTGGTGTATCAAAGGTCATCAATGTGGCTAGACATCTGATTGCTTCAAGCTGGAATCAAAACTTACCCTTACCCCTAGGCTCTAAGCGTACAGCAAAGAAAGGAAATTTTTAACACATTATATTTGTGGTATATAATCACCATATGGCTGCCATAGCACTCAATACTTTCTATACATTTTTAACTGCATCTTATACTCCCTATACACAAAGTCTTACAATATATATATATATATATATCAGTGGCAACTCCAGGGGTTGGGCTTGTCAGGCTTAGCTCGAATAAATCAACATTCAAATATATTTATTCCAAAGCAACAAAAATCTTTCATAGTGCACAGTTTTCATTCTTGACTTTAACTGTAACCAAAATTAGTTGTTATTAATTCCTAGCCTCAAAATATTAACCAAAATACATTTTGCTGATATTGTTCATAATTAAAAAAGAAAGAAAAAAAAAATAAAGAAAGTAAGTAAAAAAAAAATGAAATAAAATTAATGTGGCTAGTTGGGCTGTGTATATCTGAGGCCTATCAAGCTGGTGACATACTTAATAAGCAATGTATTTCTTGATTTAATTTTATAAATAATCTTTTAAAAATCTCTAATAACTTGTATGCCCTGTTTTTTCAAAAAACACATTTTTATTTCAGCTTATTGTTTTCAAATGTTCATTTTTAAATAATTTATTTCCATATATAAGGTTTTTTAGTGGAATGTATTGATTGAAAAGTTGGACAAATGAAATTTAGCCCAACTTCAAGTTGGCAAAAATTAAAGAAAGTAGTACCCTTAACTCGTCAATTGGAGCATTGGGGTGAGGAGTTTGATTGGGGTAGTGTTGAAGAAACAATATATCAGTTAGCAGTAGTGATCATAAACATACAATAAAATTCACATTCTAACGCATAGATATGTATGCAAACACACACTCGAGATAGATACACACATTATTTTTTTCTTACATGTCTGGAAAATTTTTTAAATAAATGTTTATTTTTATAGAATTATTACAATTAATATTAAAATACAGAAATGTGTTTTTTTTTTAATTTCATGCAGAGAGATTTTTAAAAATTATATATTTTAGTTAGAGTAAAGGAATCATTTTAGCATCTAAGTTATACCAATAGTATATTTTGTTAAAGATTGTAATGAGCCTGACAAACATTGATAACTTAGAGTTGCCACTGGAAAAAAAAATATATATACAATACTGAGTTTATAAATAAAATCCATTAATTCATTAGTAATTACTTTGTTTACATTTTGGATACAAAAATAAAAGTTACCAAATATGGGCTTTAAAATGTTCCCAGAAGAGATGTGTAATTCTTAAAAAGGGTAACTGAAACTTGCTTTGTTACAATGTAATTCAAGTCTGGCTTGAAGACGGTTCCCCAATATAAGGGTTAAAAAGATTTGAACCCTGTCTAAACCTATATTTTGTTTAAGACTCTTGAACACACATCCACACAGGATGTTTACAAAAACATGTGTATCTTTTAAATGATTATAACAATAGGAAATATATATATATATATATATATATATATATATATATATATATATATATTAATTTAAAAGAAAAAACACACCTTTATAGGCACCATTATTTATTATTTATTTATTTCACCAGAGAATTTTATTTTACTCTGGATATTCAGACTTCACTTTCAAAGGTGAAACGAAAAATAATTCTCTGGTGAAATAAATTATAACTACAGGAGCCTTAAAGTGGTTGTTTTTTCTTTAAATTAAATTATTCGCTCTGACTTAACATTGAGCTCTCAGAATTTCATCCTCCTTGGGATTATCCATATGGATTACCAAGATTTTTGTTACTTAACTATATATCAGGTCATCCCATAAGTTCTGCCAGAATTTTGAATAAAGAAAACAAGTGACCAAATGTTACATTTAATTACAGATTCAATCAACAATGTATTTTCCCTGATTATCAATGACTTCCTTCCATCTATTAACAAGCTTACTAATTCCATTACTGTAAAATTCTTTTGGCTTTGATTCGAAGAACTCACAAATGTCAGTTTTAACCTCTTCCTGTGTTACAAAAGCTGTTTCTTCCAAATGATTCTGTAGGCTATGAAACAAATGGTAGTCTGAAGGAGCAAGATCAGGAGAATAAGGTGGATGAGGAATTTTCTCCCAACCAAGTTCTTCGATCTTTTGTGAAGTGATTCTTGCCGTGTGGGGTCACACATTGTCCTGATGAAACATCACCTCTTTTCGATTCACTAGAGCAGGTCTTTTTTTCCTCAAAGCTTGGTTCAAATGCTCTAATTGCTGACAGTATATTTGAACATTAATTGTTGCATTAGGTGGTAAGAATTCAAAGTGAATTATTCCTTGGCGATCCCACCAGATTGAAAGAAGAACATTTTGCCCATGAAATTCCCTTCTTGGCTGTGGCTGGGGTCCTTCCCCTTTATCAAGCCACTGTCTACGATGCTTAACATTTTGATAAATGATCCATTTTTTGTCGCCAGTCACAAGTCTATCCAAAAAAGGTGAAACAAGTTGGTGAGAATGGAGAGAAGAGCAGATGTTAACTCGGGATTTGAGGTTATTTTCAGACAATTCATGAGGCACCCATTTTCAAAGTTTAGGAACTTTTCTAAGTTGTTGAAAATGACAATGAACAGTTGTATGGTTTGAACTGAGAACCACTGCCAAATCCTCAACTGATAAAGCAGGATTTTCTTCAAGGGCTGCTTCAAGAAGCTTTTCATCAAACTCAACTGGGCGTCCGGTTCGATCTTCATATTCAAGGGTGAAATCTCCACCTCTGAATTTTGCAAACCATCTTCTGCAAGTTCTTTCATTCATACATTCCTCTCCATAAACTAAGTAAATGTTTCTTGCCGCTTCGGCTGCTGAGTTTCCTTTCTTGAACTCATAAAGCATTATGTACCTCAAATGATTCTTGGGTACTTCCATGTTAGCAGGGTTTTAATCAAACAAAATTTAATTTTATTGTTCTCTGAAATAAAATTTGATCAGTTTAAATGCATCTAAACATAAAAATAATGTTCAGCTCCATTAGACATTATAAAATACTCTTTAAATTTCGCTCATTTTAAAAAAGATAAAATTCAGACAGAATTTATGGGATGACCTGATATATGTGTTCAAACAAGTTTGATTTAAAAAACAAGGTATGTCTGTTTAATTTTTTATTGTATTTTTCCAATTTTTGGATAAGGTGTAGAGTATTGTACTTGAAGTTGTGGATAAACTATCCGAAAATCATATTTTGTTATTTTTGTTCAAGTACTTTTGACTTTCACAGTCATTTTCAAGAATGAATGTGGTGTCTGTGTGGTAGTTAGAATTCCAATGTCTGTTTCCTGGTATTCTTTGGGAAGCTGGACATTTGAAATGGTCTAGTGTGATGTCATGTGTAATGGCTGTTGGGAACAAGGCCACACAAAAAATAAAATAATATAAAATAAATAAATAAATCACATTCTTTTTGTGCAACCTAGGCTGTTGTACATAATGGCCTCCTTCAGGTGATACATGTTGGAATTTTGAACCAGACCAAGTTGTGTTATTAAAAGGAAATTAACTGAAATTGAAATATCCCAAAAAAGGCATAGAATGTGGAATTAGAACAATCTACACTTGTGAACTAACTAAAGGGTTCGATTTGAAATTCCAGTGTATATCACCAGAAGAAGACAGGAGTGTATAATGGCCAAAATGTCATGAATATGCCAATAAAGATGAGGACAACAGTGTGAACGATGTAAATAATGTGAACAAATATATATATATATATATATATATATATATATATCAAACTCTTTATTAAAAATAGAATTAAAAATAAATAAAACATATATAATACGTAAATTGTTCCAATCATCTAAGAAATAAGATTCAAGTAATCTGCCTCAAGAATAAAATAGTTGTGTTATTTTAATAATCTGTATTCAAGTCCTGGTACAAGGCCAAGATTTTGAATACTGATTTTCCAAACAAGTAGGCAAACTTCTCTTGAACGATTAATATAAGCCAGTCCTTGTCCTCCTCCTCTCTCCCATTCAATGAATGCCAAATGTTTCCTTATAAGTAAACAGCTAATATTACTATTAATATTATTAGACCTTTACTAAGATAAATTCAGAAAGTATCAAGAGAGAACTACAGGAACTGCTACAGAAGATAGTAAAGGAAAGCTAGAAGAAAGGACTAAACATAAATTGTAAAGAGATGGAATATATGGTTGTCAACAAATGGAACAGTTCAAGAAACAAACAATGAATTGGAGGAACCAAAATTAGGCAAGTACAAAAAATTAAATATCTAGGAAATGTTTTAACAGTGGACAAAAAATGTGACATTGAAATCTGAAAATACATTTGACAAAAGAAAGATACCTTCCAAAAGCTAAACAAAGTACTAAGAAACAGAAAAATCTCATTTGAAACAAAATAGTATAAACTATTATGTAATTCTGCTTCTGCTATATGACAGTGAATGCTGGATACTCTCTTCACAAATGAAGAAAAGACTTGAGGCAGACATAGAAATGTGGTTCTACAGAAGGATACTGAGAATAACATGGACTGAATATGTGAACAATGTCAAAGTTTTAGAAAAAATAGAAATGAAAAGGACGCTTATTCTTAGCATCATAATGAGGAAAGTGGGCTTGGAGAAAATGACAATCACAAGACACATTGAAGATGAGAAGGAGAGAGGAAAACAGCAAACAACCTATCTAATGAGCTTGTATAAATTGTTGGCAGAACAGGGATTAGGAGAGATAGCAAAAAGACAAAACTTACTAAGAGCTACAAAGGATAGGAAGTCATGGAGAGACATGATCCCCCAACATCCTGAAGATGCATTCACATAGAAGAAGAAACAAAAAAGAAAATTCCAATGCATTCACTTTCATGTTGCAAATATTCTTATTTGTAGAGCACCTATCAAGGGGGCATTTCTATCCCTTTCTGGTTTGCCTATTGCAATATCCATTACTGTCTATGTTATTACTAATTTTAGATTTTGGGACAATGTTAGTTCCTGACATTGTCTGACCTTCAAAAATTTAGCATAAGGTTATAATCGATTTCTGCCAAAAAATAATGTTATTTAATTTATTCCAATGAAAACCTGACCAGTGGGGTTTCTTTTTGTCAATTGTACAGAAACATTGAATATTTGCCACTTCCAAAGTAATAAGGTACATTTCAGTTCAATAATTTTCAGTATGTTATACAATCATTAAAGTTTTGTTGGAAAAATGGCATCAGGAAAATACAAGTCTTAAATAATTTACTTGGACATAAAAGAATTGGTAAAAGGATATTTTTTCATGAGTACCAAATAAAAGATTAGTTAGCTCATTCTTGGAGGTTTGTTATAAATTAAAAAAAAAGTTACAAAAGTGATTTAAAATTTCTTTGGTTATAACCTAGTGGTTTGGATAATGGTGATGTCACTGAGATCTGGGGCTGGTTAGGGTCTCCAACAAGACCCATCTTCTTTACTCTGTATCCCATAAGGAGGAAGTTCCACACAGACAGCTTTTTCCCATGAACTGTTACTTTGTAGAACAGACTCCTATATGGATGGTTTCTCAATCACTATAACCATAACCTCTTCAAGTCAAGGCTTAATCATTATCTATCCTCTTTATCCTCATAATCTTCAATTCCTACTACTTCTTTATTCATATCACATACCCCATCCAGTAACTCTCTACCTTGAGTGACTCTTGAGCTTTATATTGAATGAATTTTAGTATAAAAAAGGGACCCTCTTGTGATAGAAATGAAGATATTCATGATTGGGGGTTGATATATGTGAATAGTTGATAAGAGGCATGTATACCCACAGTCCTACTGCAAGTAAATTATTCCTATTGGTTTGTGTTGACATTCCTTGTGACACATTTGCACTGATATATGCTATGGATGCTGCTACCCCTTCAGCGTGTTAATTTGGATAAAATCTGTACCATGTGGCCATCCAGAATCTAGACTATGATTATAAGAATATTCATTTAATCATTTTGCCAACATTGAAGTACCACCAACCAGAAATCCTGTAAAATGATCATACTACCTCTGAAACTTTTACAGTCCAACTCCTTTCAAATGAATTAAATTGAACAATTAGCATATGTGCATCTTTGGATGATAACACTTGCTTGAAATAGATATTTTCACCATATTGAATTTTGTCACATGTGTCAACATCTAAAGTTCAGATACACTGGTATGAATGTTATATTTGTTGGATTATTGTCTCCTCATAATAATCACAGGCAGTACAATACTTGAAAGGTTCTTTCTCTTTCTCCTTTGACTTTTAGAGTAGAAACACATGTTTCTTTTCACTTCAATAGACATGAGGTATGTAAGTACTTCAGAGACACAGAGTGAAGATTGTATTGAACTGTTCATAACTTCAACTTTGTTTCTTTCTTTATCCTTCAGTAACATGTCTTGTTAATTCATTTGTTAATTATCCTTTGTTTGAATTCCAATGCTTTTTTTTTACCTGGACTCACATATGTCCACCAAATATTGTTTGCAGGACAAATATACTAGGAGGCATAAAATGATAATACTTTCCATTGCTGCAACATATGTCACAAGATGGCTGAATACTTTGAAAATAATATCCAAATATCTGCTGCCCACTAGCAAACACATATTGTATCCAGATCAAAATTGGAAATGTCCTTCAATTCATTGTAATTTCATTTTCTGTCAAGTGTATTTACTGCCTTCATTGTGCAATCAAATAAAATCATGATTTGGCAGGAGATATTTTTGATGAAAAATACTAAATATTCTTTAATACATCATCCTTACTTCAAGATTTTGATGATAGATTATCAGATAAAGATAGCTTATTACTCTGATGGTTACAATAAAACAAACATATATGAGGCAATATCTAAATGTTTGTAGAATTTAAACAGGAAGATCAAATTGAAAGTAATACAGACAGTAGCATAGCTAGAGTGAGCGGTTCACCCTGGGCAACACTTTTATGGGGGCAGGACTTTTGAGTTTGCAATATAAGCCTGTATATGCTGTATTGAAATAAAAGTAATTTTAATGTTGGGACACTACTCACAGTTGAAAGACCATTTTGATTTTGAGTAAATTAAACTATATTTAAGTGATTGTTATCTTGGCTTAGCAATAAACATTATCCAGTGATGTATTCAGAGCTGTTTTACCATTGTTGACGATATGAAACCTGTGAATGAACTCATGGTGTGTTCTTTTAATTCTGCAGCACAACACTGTCTGGGTGACACATCTCGATTGTTATATAAATTTCAGTTATTTTCCTTGACAGAAGTTTATTTGAGGGTTGTGTTGGTCTATTTTCTATCTTTTAGGCTTATATATATATATATATATATATATATATATATATATATATATATAAGGAAATTGTAAAACAAAAGGAAAAGTTTATTTGTGATGTGTTTCATCTGTTAGGACTTTATCAGACTGGGTTGGTTGATGCTGTAGTGATAATACATGCACATGAATGAGAGATGCTGGTAGATTCAAAATTTTTAAAAATAATTTTTAAAAATAATATTTTGCAATCTATCCAAAATCAAATATATTCTTTTTCTTTTTCTTTCCATCATCTTTGTTTTTATATATCCTACATTTGATAACAGAAAATCTGCCAAGACTGGTGAAACATTGTAACAACCTAAATGTAATTTTACTGTGGTTGAACTCACAATTACAACACTTTGTAGACACTCTCGTATTAGCGAATTATTTTCTCTTTTAATTAGAACAGTATTTTTTAAGTCAATATTGTGGTCAGTTTCATTATGGTTAACAACCAATGTGTTTTGTGTGTTGTTTTTTAAAATATCTCTACTGTGTTTATATAGTCTTTTGTTTAACTTCTTGAGGTTTCCTTAATATATTCTTTCTGGCAATCTTTGCAGTTGATAGAGTGAATGTGTCCTTCAAGTTTTGGTGTGTTGTTTTGTTTTGTTTTGTATTGATTAAACTTTTATCATTTTAGATGTAGTTGTGACAAATTTTATGCTGAGTTTAGATAAATTCTTCTCAGTTGTAGTTGTGATAGAGTTAGTGGGTAGTATAATATATTTTTTTGATTCATTGGGTTTGACAGGAAGGACAGCTTTTTTATTTTGGAATATTTTATGAGCTTTTTGTTTTGAATTGAATATGAAATAGGGTACTGAAGGCTCCTGCAAATATTTTCAATATATTTCTCCTCTTCATGTAAATATTGAGGGCTGCAAATTCTGAGTGCTCTTAAGTAAAATCCAATGATCATTTCAGATTTTATTTTGTTGTTATGATAGGAATAGAAGTTTATTAGGTCATTTTTATTAGTTGATTTTCAGTGAACACTAAATTTTAGGCTGTTCTCAACTCTGTGTGACATGATGTCTAAGAAAGGTTAAGTATTGTTTTTTTTTCCATTTTATATGTAAATTCTATTGTATGTTCGACTTTGTTTAGTTTATCAACTAGAACTGGTAAGTCACTATCATGGGGAAATATTAATAGAGCATATATCAATATATCAGAAGTAAGTTGATTGTTTAGGTAAAATATTTTGGAAAGAACCAAATTCAAGAAATTCTAAGAAGATACATGCTATCACTCTACTGAGAGGGGATCCCACTAATAATACTAATTTTTGTTTGTAAAAACTATTATTATATGAAATAGGATTGATTGCTGATGAGATGGCAGAGTTTTATTATTTTAGCTATTGATAGGGAGATTTAACTTTGATTGTGTTAAATACTTTTTTTTAAGAGATTTAAGCATTTTTCAACTGGGATATTAATGTAAAGTGATATTATATCTAGGCTGGCCATGAGTTTGTCAGTCATATTTTTTTCCCTTAATTTTTCAACAAGGCTGCTTGAATTATTTTATATGTGATGGACTTATTGTTCCAAGGAGAGGGGGGGGTTAAATTTATGCTATGGCTCTAGCTACTTTGTGGTGGGCACTGCCTATTCATGAAGTAACTTAATAATAATAATATTATAGTCTAATAATAGTAATAGTAATATTAGCTGTTTCCTTATAAGGAAACATTTGGCATTTATTGTATGGGAAAGAGGAGGAGGATATTGTCTTGCATTAATCATTCAAGGGGAGTTTCTTTACTTGCTTTGAAAATCAGTATTCAAAATCTTGGCCTTGTACCTGGACTTGAATACAGAGTATTAAAAAAACACAACTATCTCATCCATGAGGCAGATTACTTGGATCTTCTTTCTTAGATGATTGGAACAATTTAATTATTATAAATGTTTTATTTATTTTTTAATTCTATTTTTAATAAGAGATATACATAATGCGATGGGTAAATTGTTGCCATTTTATATTTTTAATTTCGTGCATGCATGTTGTTTGTTTTTGATTTTGTCAACTGCACAGTATAGTGGGTGTCAGTTGGGCACTGTCTGTGAGAAAAAGAGTGCCATGAAGCAATTCACTCCACCAGAAATTTCGAAACAGCATGCTGTATTGCGTGGCATTTGCATCGGAAACTTCAATATAAATATTTTGGAATGTTTGGGTGTCAATCTGAAGACAGTGCAGAGGATTTGGAAAGAACCCAGTCATGACTGTCAAACAATTTCTGCAACTACATCACCCCTTACATCTGACCACCTAACTCTCCAGACTGCAACCTCCTTGATTATTATTTGTGGGGTGCAGTTGAGCTAGAGACCAACAAAACTCTTTGTAAGGATTATGGCAGCATTCACCAACTTAAACAAGGAAACTGTCTAGAAGTGTTGCAGGAGATTTCAAAGTCATTTGGAGGCCGTGGTTGAAGGTAATGGTGATTTTATTGAATAAATTTACTCTTTAGTATTTCAAGATATTTTTGTGTAATTTTGGTAAATATATCTGTTAGAATAAGATGTCAGTATTATTTTCATTTTTGTGTAATTTAGATGACAATTTATCCATCGTATCCTGTATATGCAAGAGAGAGTCACTGTGCAATATGTTGTATTTTGGTGGGGCTTAGAGGGGAAGAGTGGCAGACTTGAGGGTTCACCCAGGTGGCACATACCCTGCCCAGGTGGCACACACTCTAACTATGCCACTGAATACAGGTTTTTACCTTCCAGGATCTTTAAAAAACTGCTAGATGTTTGTGTTTCTGTGCACTCATGTGTTTGTGTGTACACCTTTATTTGTACATGTGTGTGCAGGTGTGTGTGTGTAATTGTTCAGTCTAAACACATTTGTTTCATTAATATCCTTTTGTGTATACAAGTCATCATCGAATAAACAAAACAATGTGTAAAGAGATGATGCAAATGGTATCAAATGTAAATAAACTGTAAAAAGGATAAAAAAATACAACAATGGCTAAAAAAAGATAAAAAGATTGCAAAATTATTTACAGGCCAACTTACAAGATAGATTTATAATCTGTCGGTCATAACCAATCATGGTGATAAGTCAACGATGACCTGTACATTTTTACCACTGGAATTTAATTCTTGTTAATAAGACTTCCATGTTTGAAAACCAGTATTGTAAGCTGAATTGATTAGTCTCTTTTACTTGTCTTACATCCAATGGTAATGGTAATATTAGCTGTTTCCCCTATAAGGAAACTTTTGGCATTCATTGACCAAGCAGCCAGTACTGTTTTCAATTGAAATTTATAAATTCTTTCTCTTAAAACAATTTTTTAAACAAAACAGGTTTCTTAAGTCCAGTAGATGTTGCTCTTTCCAATTTGGAAGGACCCCCAATATTTTCCAATACCCCCCATATTTTCCATATATGGGGGGGTGTCCTTCCAAAATTTCTATTTGATGAGATGTGAAATGTTAACATCTTGATTATGTTATTATTTTCTCTTTGAGTTACATGTGCTATCCATTTTAGTTGTTGTTGTTGTTGGTAGTCCTCAAGTGATGTGGTTTCTGTTATTTGGTACAGTTCTTTGTTTGTGATTCTGTAGCTCCAGTCCACAGTGTTCAAAGCAAAACAATCTTTGCCAAGACCCCCAGGCTTTATTCACCCAAAGTCTTTTTTCACCATTCATCTCGGGAAGCAGTTGCATATGGCTGACAGTTTCAATATTTCTGAATGGGTTTGATGCCATGCATGACATCCATATAAAAGTCTCAATCTGACAAGGCTATTTAAGAACATGACTCGAGTTTTCAGGTTGATGTTTTGGTTTCATAACAATTTGCAGTGTTGGGTGAAAAAGACCCAAAACTGTGCGAAAAGAATAGAATTCTACTTCCCAAAGTTCCATCCTTTAAGTATTTGTGATATGTATCTCTATCTATAAAAGGCAGGATGTGTGTGTGTAACGAATTCACGGCCGCAATTTTCAACGGATTTGCACCAAAATTTACATTCACATGCTCCAAGTTAGCGGGAAGGCCAAGACCAACATTTCCCAACTCCCATCGATAGTGGAAATAATCGATTTTTTCATGCTTCTACGGCAGGTTTCATGTAGTTTGTGGCCATTTTCTACTGGCCAGAGTGAGAGCCTATAGCTGGCTGCCACGAATAGGCAGGAAGATTCTATCGGCCAGCGTGAGAGCCAACAGCTGACTGACACGAATGTTAACTAGCATGCTAGCATGCAAAAAAATCGATAGCTGCATTCGTCACAAGTGGGAAAAATTTAAATCTGCATGGCACTTTACTCCAATTGGCTCATTCGCTTGCTTAAATTCAACGTTGATTCTGATTCCACAGAACTGGGTTGGGTGTGAAAAAGTATTTGTTGTTAACATTCTTTTTTCATTCGGTTTTTCCAGTTACGAGTCCTTTTTTAAAGCTGATCGTTTTGTGTTCATTTTGTTTAGTTCTTTTTTCGTAACAGATTTAATGTTTAGTATAGAGCTTAGAAAAAATTTGCAGTGTGAGATAGGCAAGAAGTAAGGCATGTAGCAACATCAGCACGGCAAAGGGCACTCCTTTAAAGGCAAGGAAGGGCAAAAATATTTTAAGTCAAGTGATAGCGATTGCTGTATGAGTCGTACGATTTTTGAATCAAGCCCGGGCAACGCCGGGTCATGCTGCTAGTGATGTAATATAATAGTACTTGTGAAACTGAATTCAATTCCAGCTGAAGTTGTTTGCAGTTCACTTCTCTTCTTTTTTTTAATCATTTCACTCCAAGTAAGGAAATAATGCCACTGGGACACAAGGAGGTACAGGGAGTGAAAGAGAATGGGAATATTTTAGTGTGGAGAAGTGAAGAGAAGGACAATAAAGGAACAGGATCCAGGAAGACAGAATATGGCGATTGATGTTGCATTTAAATTTTTGAAGATTGTAGGTGGTATGGAAGCAAGAAATCGGAAGGGAGTTCCATTGGCAAGAAATGCGAGAAGAGAAACTATTAAAATAGAACTGGTGGTTGTATCTAACTAGTTCAACAGTCAAACAGTGATACCTACATGCCAAACTAGTAGCACGCTTAAATTAATGCAGTCAAAGCATCAAAGAGGAACGCTCATCAGAACAATTGCCATAAAAATATTTATAGAAAAGACAGAGGGAAGCCACATTAGGACGGTGAGAAAGTGACTGAAATCCAGATGCCAGGTCAGGATTGATTACATCACAGACACGTCTTTAAATTTCGACATCAGTATTCAATGTACGGACAAATGGTAGACCCATAAATGTTGAATGGTTTTGCAGGCCCCATAACACATTGATGAAGAGTCTCTGCATACACCAATTGTTTTAAGTGGCCCCACAGATAAAAATCTAAAGGATTGGGGTCGGGGGAATGTGCAAACCATAGAACAGGTCCTCCCCTACCTATCCATTTTTCATGGTAGATGCCAGTTAGTGCATCGCCATCAGTGTGACTAAAATGCGCTGGAGCCCCATCATGCATGAACCACATGCGTTTTCGTATTAGCAGGGGTACATCCTCTATCAGGTTTGGAAGTGTGTTTGAAATAAAGTCGCCGGAGACAGCTCCTGTAAGACGTGCTAAGAGAACATATAGACCTACCAGACAGTCACCTACAATTCCAGCCCACACATTAATTCTAATGCAAGAAGGATTCTGATGGAAAGAATTGTTTGGCATGACACAGTGAACTAACATTCCTAGCAGTAAGCCTAGCAATTGATTCAATATAATCACTCCACTTCATGTCAGCCGAAAACATGAGTGCTGTTCAGGACTATAAAAGGATTGAACAATAAACAATCTTTTTCTTTTTTGCTCCGGGATGTAGTCCCCAAAACAATAGGACATCTACTAAATTTCTTTACCTGTCCGGGCATCTTCTGAATTTAAGCCAACCACGTGGTTCTACCGAACCCCCCACACACACATTTTCTAACTGAGAAGCCTTTTTACTTTTTTTTTTTAGCTATGTACGAGATCTGAGTTGTTAACCATGATTTGTCTTGGGATTGATAATGGAGTTGTTTCCTTATGGAGACGCCACCTCTAGTTAGCTGGCCGTTGACTCAGAGAGTTCCTCCGCTCTTTGTTAGGCCTTGTTAAGCAAGTGGATAGCAGAATGTGATCTGGGGGAGGAAGCAGAGGAAAGGAACTTGTTGAGAGCTGCAAGGGATAGAGGGAGGTGGAGAGCCATGATCATCTACGTCCTGAAAGGACATGGCACATAAAAAGAAAGACGAGATCTGTGTGAACTATAATGGTACTGGGTGTGTTGTGTGAACTATGAGTGAAAGAGGAATAAGCGGATTGTATTATCATCTAAGATAATAACCTTAGGAGTATATAACTCTAATGTTGGCTTTCTGCAACCATTGCGTTTTTTCACATATTTTATTGACAGAACAAACCTTGACTGTTTCACCACGACAGTAGACCTGCTCATAATGTTCTGAGCATCCGGCAGTTCCTGGCCGAGAAGAATTTTGCCATACTGGAACAACCTCCCTATTCACCTGATCTTGCTCCCGTGTGACTTTCTTCTTTTATCTAAGCTTAAATGGATCATCAAGGGGAAAAGTGTAGAGGCTATCAAGAGGGTTGTAACGACGATACTGAGGGAGATCCAGGAGAATCCTTCCAGCAGTGTATAGAAATATAGTGACAGAAAAGGATGGAAAGTGGATAATTGCCACGGACATTTAAATTTGTAGAAATGTAAAACCGGGTAAAAAATAGTGAAAAATCGTCCGAATTTGTGATCCCATTATGCCCCACCCCCAAGACCATTCGGCCTCAGTTAACTATACCCACTCCCAGTTCCAATGTTGGCATCACTTTTTTCTTCCTCCATTGTCTTAATTTTCTCTTAATACTTGCCCCAGTACGTGTATATATAAATATTACTTCCACTTTACATTAAATACTAACTCTACTCCTTTACATTAAATACTAACTGCACTTCTTTAATTTAAATACTAACTTCAATACATTACTTTAAATGCTAACTTCAATTTTTTACTTTAAATATTAAAATCACTTCTTTACTTTAAATACTAGCTCCAATTATTTACTTTAGATACTAACTTCAATTCTTTACTTTAAATACTAACTTCACTACTTTAAATTCTACAATTCTTTACGTTACCTTCCATCTTTTTTTCCTTTTTGTTGATTTCTCAATGGGGAAAACAATTGAAAAAAGAGATTTCACTTAAGCTGAACATATGTCAATTAAAGTGTTTTAGTCTTTTTAAGTGAGTGTTCGTTTTAAATGGATTTGCATAAAAAGGGAAAAATTCGACGCACATTTGATTCTCTTGTTGCATAATAAGTGACTATTCCTTGTAACTGATGCTCCATTTAATTGAATTTCACTATGTGCCTATTTTATAGTGATTGAACCTGTTAAACATTTCAAATGCAATTAACTTTGTTACATACAGCATATCTGTTTGTCTTATAAATCCGTGAAAGTCATATATATATATATATATATATATATATATATATATATATATATATATGTGTGTGTGTGTGTGTGTTTTAAACACAATAATAAAACTGGTGGACAATCTCCTCAACAATAAAAAAAACTTGAAACACTAGAAATGTGGTTCTACAAAAGGATGCATAAGAATATCATGGACCGAACATGTGAGCAATGACAAAGTTTGAGAGAAAATAGAAGCAAAAAGGACACTTATACTTAACATCAGGAAGAGACAGTTGAAATTTATGAGGAAACAGGGCTTGGAAAATCTGGTACTCACAGGACAGATTGAAGGCAAGATGGATAGAGAAAACAATGCATAATATACTTAGAGAGCTTTAGTAAATGGATGGTGAAACAGGGATTATGAGAAATAACAAAAGGACAAAATTTATTAAGAGCTACAAAGGACAGGAAATTGTGGAGAGTCATGATCGCCTACATCCTGAATGAACAGAAGATAGAAGATTAAAACAGGCTTAAGTAAAATTGTTAAACATTTTAAATGTATTTCTGAGATGATGAGTTATCACTATTTACACTATTTATATGTGGACTTTTGTTGCAGAGAACAATGGTCACCTTTGAAATATTAATAATTATAGTACGATAGAATTTTGTTTATAGATGAGAAAAATAATCTATGGAAAAGTTTGTGTCCAGAGAATCTGTGCTTCGTCAGAATTATTAATATAAAATGTCAAAACAATAGGGTTTATATGAACTATGGAATACCAATTGAGAAGAGACTGTCCATTTAATCATGACGTGGGAGAGGTCAGTAATCAGGTTGTATTTTAAGTTTATCAACATCCCGGGGTTTTGTCGCTACCACCGCGTTTATTTAAGTGCGTGTTTGTGTGAAAACAAACAGTCGACGTCGAAGTTGAAGTTGAAGTTGGAATTGGAGCTGGTTGAAGTGAGTCGACCAGAGAGAGAGAGAGAGAGAGAGAGAGAGAGAGAGAGAGAGAGAGAGAGAGAAGAGTGAAAGCGTCTGCTTGCTGCTGTAATAAGGGAGGAAGTGAACTCAAATTATCTGCAATATTGGCGCAATACTGCCAGTGAACCCCCCTTATATCCTGATAGTGAAATAATTACGGCAACTACTAAGAACAAAAGGGTGAACCTGAAAACTAATTCTCTCGTTTCAGCATTATGTGCAATATTTGTTTTTTTTTTTTTGTTTTTTGGACTTCATTTCATATACACTACTTTCTTGTAAAAGAAGCATTATTCTTTTTGTACCAATTTCTTCCTTATATACGTATACATAAATTTTTCTTTGGACTCGAATCGACTTGTTCATATTTAATTTTTCTACTTTGGCCGATTTTCGCCCCAATGAACTTGAAGGTAGACCAGTTGAATCTTTCCGGTTCTACGATTTGTTAATTGCTCTCCAGGATAAAAAAAAATCACAACGTGGCTGGAAAGTGGAATCGAATCGAAATTGTGAACCGGAGACTTTGATTGAACCTGTAATACTGGACCAGGACAGAACCAACGGTCGGTCTTGTAGAGTACATCGATCCAGTGGGGTCAGGATAGGTATTACACTTTTCTCCTCATTTTTGTTGTTGTTACCAAATGTTTCGGCTTCCTCAGGTGTATGTAAATCCGGATAACCTACAGGGGATTCCAAACTGAACCTTTTATTTAATTTATGGGGTTAGACAGTTTTCGTTCCCCTGCCCATATCTTGACTGGTTCTTATTTTTAGTACTGCTCAGTTATTGCTCAGCCTGTTTCCACTGAGCCCAAGTACACATTGCCTGGTCCAGGGATTGAACTCACAATTACTATGTCATCAAATTGACGAACCAATACTTTAATTCACTAGGCTATGGTACCATTCAATCGATCAATATATACCAGATGAAGGCCAGAGGGCACAACAGTCGAAATGTTGTGATAAAAACAACAAAGATAGAGAAACTATTCGGCATATAATTAATTTTAAATGCAATTACCTTTATCATATACATCAAATCTGTTTTCTAGCTTTCTTATAAATCTAATTCTATTTAGATAATTAAAGTTAGAGATCAACAAAATGTTCAATAGCTTTTTAATATAAACCTGTTGAATATATATATATATATATATATATATATATATATATATATATATATATATATATATATATATATATTATGAAATGGATTAAGTCCGACAATTATTTAATATATGGTATTCCAATAACTTGGACTGATTTTAAATGTGAATTAAGTTTAAGCGTCTAATGACTTTTTCTTTTTCTTTTAGATTTAGCAAATTAAGTCTTTGGCAATTTCAACCATGGAAAGATTAACAATCAAACAACGTGTTAAAGTAATCGAAGTCTATTACGAAAATGGACGTTCAAACAGAAATGCATTTCGCGCATTTCGCGAATTTTGGGTCAACTTAATCGACCCATAAAGAGTGCAATTGAAAACGAGGTATCGTTGTTGTGGAGAGGTTTAATTCTTGCGCGCGATGACCAATAGAGGTGTCTAGATTTTTGGCCACATTCTCGTGCACTGAAGCAATGTTTTCAGCTTAACGGTGTAAACGAGCACGCAATGGCATTTTCACATCTACCACCGACCTAGTTCGTTTGAATTCATGAACAATTTTTCCAATTGCACTCTCGGTTTGTCGATTATGTTGACCAAAAAATCGCGAAGTGCGCAAAATGCATTTCTGTTTGAACGTCCATTTTCGTAATAGGCTTCGATAACTTTAACACGTTGTTATCTTTTAGGGCTGTTTCATAACCTTTCTTGGATTTATTGAAGATGGTTTCACTGGAAAGATTGTCAGATAACCTGCGGTTAATTGACTGTGATCACGGGTAGATGGAAGATATGTGTATATATAGTGGTTTGTCATTAGGTTTTCTGTATGGTTGATATATACCTTTTATTAGGCTGAATGTAACATCTAGGAAATCTACTTTTTAGGTTATTTTTTATGTCTATGGCGAATCCCATATTCTAAAAGAAAATTTAAGATTATTTTTCTGTTTTTTTTCTGTTACGGATTCTTAATATTAGAGACCGTAATACTTTTAGGGGCCTATATCATCATCGATTATTTTATTTAGTTTATGTAGTAAATGTACACATATAAGCTCCAAAAGACCCCATCAAAACTTCCCATTGGGATGTCAAAGTTTTTGTTTTCTTTATCTATGCGTCTTTTTTGTTGAAAATTTTCTTGGTGGTATTTTACTGTAATGAATGCTTGTGATTTGGCGATGCAATTTATTCAGTCGGCTAGCTCTTATGTTTATGTGATTTTTTAGCTTACATCGTATTCTGTAGCATATATATATATATATATATATATATATATATATATATATATATATATATATATACCCAAGAATAGGATTGGTGTATACGGAATAAATTCCAATAACCAACAATTACTATTCTTAAAAGAGTGCTCAATACAGAGTAGAGCGAATATAATTATTTATTTAAAAATTATAACATAATAATTTTAAATAAATAATTATATATATATATATTTCCCTCGTAATGTGGAAATGAAGAAAGGGCCATCTGTGTTGATTCACCCCTACGAATTGGAACGATGCACCAAGAGTTTACTTTTTTTATCTATCGAAAATCTGGCATCCGAGTAAAGCAAATTGGGAAATGGCTTTATCTCTTTCTTGGGAAATTAGAAAAACTCATGCTATTGGAGAAAAGAGGAGGAGACGGGGATTATATTCTCGTTAGAGAAAACGAATTGAGAAATGAAAACAGAGAATGAACCTGCTGCGAGGGTTAGGATTATGAAAATCGATCCGTCATAACAGGCAGGTGATCTGGTTTATGTTTTTGCTAAGACGGTGACTGGCCCAAGGATGGAAGAAAGCGTGTCTCTTTGTTGAGAATTTAGGTAAACAATTATATTTTCATTGACGAAAATGGATTGGGAAATAATTTTTATCTATCACTTTGAAAGTTATAATGAGAAGGTGATATGATTTCTGTTTTCACTGGACAAGTGGATCCAGGAAAGTAGTCAGACGATTGAAATTAACGAGAAGAATAAACCACGCCCTTTCTCCTACATACTTTCAAAATTAGATTTGTTACAAAGACAGTTATGCCAGCTCTGAGAAGTGGGTAGAGTTAGAATACCGAGAAGGAAGGAGGAAAGGACAGAATTTAGCCCCACATGCGTGGAGTAGCGGTGCGAGATGTGAAGTGAAGCAGATTGGAATTAAGGAAGGAGCAATCCCTGTGAATACTCACAATGAAGATGGAAAATTATACAAATCTGGAAAGTTCATTAAGAAATCAGAAATAAGGAACAAAGAAAACCTTTATTGGAATTAATGAAAAATTGCGAATCACCGAATTCCCAGAACCTGTCGGGTCCACGTCAGTTTTTTGGACAAAATGCATATAAGCAGATGACTTTGGGAATCTCGGAGACTTTGGGTTGGGTGTAACAATATTTAACATGGCATACGGACGAAAAGGGTTAAAAACGATTTTATTTTTTTATCAGAAAGGGACTCATTTTCCCAGGATATTGAGAACAAGTGTACGAATTCTGTGAAAAGGGATATACAATACGATTGTTACCGTTCGGCGAGACACAGCTGGCGGGTTCAGGGGCCAGAGGTTAAAGTTGACCGTTGAAAGGGGTCAATGTCTACGTACTGGGAAAATTATTAACCAAAATTTCTCTGAGAAACAAAATTATAACTGTGAAGACATAATGAGCAATTGAGGGAGACGTCAGGAAGACTGGCGTCATATAATGACTTCACCTGGAGGAGGGGTGATCTTCCAAAATTGGAAGTGTGAAACAGAGAACGAAAGAAGGAGACTGGTTGAATTTTAGGATATTTGCATAAAACCCCATTATGCGCCTTCACCATACCAGTAAATACAAGTGCCCACGGTGGCTAAAGTAGTTGGAGTTGAAGTTGCGGTCCGGATTTGCAATGAGTTACGCGAACGGGGAGTTAAGAGATTTTTTGCCCTTACGCTGTTTTGCCAACCTAATGATAATAATAATAATTATCTGAAGAAGAAAGACCCCCGACGATATCCTTGTGCCGTTCTTGAAAGTACAATCAACAGTACTTGAAGAAATCCAGTTGTCAAGCCTGGCCATCCTTAGAGGAGTTAGCTGATATTTTCGTCCCGTCGCCAAATATTAGAAACGGATTGGAAAAGAAAAAAAAAGAACTGTAAATATTTTTTTAAATTTTAATATAAATATCATCTAATGACTTATTTGGGCGTCGTCTATTTTATTTTCAATTTTGTGTGCGTATTCAACTCGGATTTGCTACTAAGACCAGAGTAAATAGTAGTGTCATCAGCATAAATATCTAACTGGAAACTGATGGCATCAAGAAGATCGTTGATGAAGGTAAGAAATAATGTAGATCCAATTATATAGCACTGGGGGAACCCGAATTAATGTGAAATGAACTGCAAGTGTGTTCGTTTAACATGACCTTCATTACACAATTTGTTAGGAAAGTTGAATCCATTCAAATGTTCGTTCAGAGACACCGTAGCTCTTGGGCTTGCGGAGAAGGACAACATGTCAAACCTTGTCAAATGCCTTTGAGATATCTACAGTCACAGCCCGAGTTTTGCTGTTCTTATCCAAATCCTGATAAACAAATTCAGTGATATCTGTTAGCACATATGCATAAGGAGAAACACGAGTCATATAGTTTATCTGAAACAAGATCATATGAAGTGTCATGCGTAACCAATTTGGCATTGATTAGAACATCTAGTACTTTACCATAAACAGGTAAAAGACTAGCAGGGCAATAATTCTAGGTGTCAAAAGGTTATCTTGAGTTCTTAAGGGCAGGAACTACAGAGGAGGATTTCTTACAATTTGTAAAGCAAGAAGCAGCAGATCATTTATTGTAGAGTTTAGCGATAACAGGAACCAGTTCAAGCACATATAACTTTAGGATATATATATATATATATATATATATATATATATATATATATATGAGGGTAAGTCAAAAATTATCAACACTTTCCCCATAACATATCTTTAGGTTTGTGACACTGCCTTCTGCTCTTGCATGCTTATAGTTGGTACTATTGTGGTCACGTGATCGAAGTTTTGAGCTTGAGCGCGCCAGATTTCTTACTGCTAATACAATGTAAACATGAACTCTCAAGGAGAAACAAATAGTACTAACTATAAGCACGCAGGAATTATGTCGAAACTGCGGATAATTTTTACTTTTCTTTGTATATATATATGTGTGTGTGTGTGTGTGTGTGTGTGTATGTGTGTGTGTGTATGTGTGTGTGTGTATGTGTGTGTGTGGAATGTGAATTAAATAAAGTCGATAAATATAATTTATAATAATGAGTAATAAAAAAGAGAAAACGAAATACATTTTCCCATGATGCTAGTAATAAAGGCACCGGAAATTTTATTACCCCACTTGGCTTCGTCAAACGCCTATTAGGTAACGCTGTTTAAGTTCTATCAAAAAAACAAACGTTTCCTTCTTTTATCTCTTTTTTCATCTTGCACATGTAGCACAACATGGATAAGCACAAGATGGAAAAGACGACCCTATTGGAGCAATTCTTTTCCCTGGTCCACTTATAATTGAAATTTTTCTACACTTTCCAATGCATAGCGTTCACACACGTCTTCCCAAAACGCCACCTAATGAAGTAAATCAACTTTTGCTTTGGTTCTTCCAACTCAGCTCAACCATTGTAATCATGCCTACCTTCCAATGATGAAGTAAGTACAAACTTTTCTTTGGTCATTCCAAATCTGTGCATGGCTGACTTAAGCTCGACCATTATAACGATACTTGTCCTTACGTACGCAGAAAAAGTGACATATCCAAGAGACATTGAGAACTTTTCGCTATAGTTTACATAAAAAAGGAGAATAAAGGGTCCGTAGTAGAAACCTAAGATTTTATGGTTCTTCTTTAATTATTTACATATGAACGCGCATACACTACCATACACCAAAACACAAACTTTAAATTCCATATATATATATATATATATATATATATATATATATATATATACTAGCACGTGCCCGTTGCCCGTGCTTGATTCAAAAATAGTACGACTAATACAGCAATCGCTATCACTTGACTTAAAATATTTTTGCCCTTCCTTGCCTTTAGAGGAGTGCCCTTTGCCGTGCTGATGTTGTTACATGCCTTACTTCTTGCCTATATTACACTGCCAACTTTTTCTAAGCTCTATAGTAAACATTAAATCTGTTACGAAAAAAGAACTAAACAAAATAAGCACAATACGATCAGCCTTAAAAAACCGGAAAAAACATTTTTAAGGGTTGACTGATTGTCGATTTGCACTCTGTTTGGAGGGTGCTCAGAGTTGAAACTTCACATGATGACTCCCAATGGCCTCTTCATAAATCCGCTCGGTTTTCGCTAAAAATCGACATGCGGTTCAGACGCAATCTGGGCGTATCGGTTTTTGGGTTTTATCGATTTTCCGCGCTGTTTAGGGGTCCGTGGTCATGAAATTTCTGGACAACACTTCTAATGGTAGACTCTAAGAGGGTGTCAAATTTGGTTGAAATGCGATCATTCCTTCTGTATGCAGAATTTTTTCGATTATCGATTTTTTCGGAACCTGATTCCGAACTTAAAAATCGGGCTCCGTCATGTCCTTACGGCAGCCATTTGCAAACTTTTGTTGAAAACCGCATCGAAATCGGGTGAGAAGTGCCGCCTGGGCGAGGTAACAACGCCCACGACAGACACACAAACAGACAACATGAGAAATATAGATAGTAGATTTATATATATATATATATATATATATATATATATATATATATATATAATGCGTATATTAGTATGTCACTATGTCACGCTTTTTCAATTAAAGAGACAACTCTTTAACTTTCAATAGCTCATGATACAAAAATTTGGGATTCCCAAGTTTTCATTTCTACGATTGTTTTCGGCGATTTTTTGCGACGATTATTTTTTGTACCATAACAATTTTTATAACTTGAAAATAAATTTTGGAATAATCGGAATTAATTGCGAAATCCATTGAAAGTCATCCATGAAATAAAAATAGTTTGTACGGAAAGTAAGGACCTACGCACATCAAATTGTCTTTAAATAAAGTGGCGGCAAAAGAGTTATCGTTGAATTTTTAAAAGGTAAGCTTAAATATTTATAAAATACTTAAATACAGCGATCAATTTTGTGTGTGTGTGTTTTTATTGCCTATAGCATACGGCAGCAGTATGCCTTGCAAAAAGAAATATCTGCAGGACCAGATTACAATCAAAGAAGCCAAGGCTGCAACGAGGAAAAGAAAATCCTGTGCAAATAAAGACCCGGATAAAACGGTAGCCAAGAGAAGAGAGCTTCCAATGCTGAGATTATGCAAAGACGAATTACTTAGGGACTCTCAAACTTCTGAAAAATCCAAAGGCCCAATCAAGAGCCCTCCCGATAGGTCGGCTTTTAAGCTAGCACAAAGAAATATGCAAAAACTAAAAGGAAAACTTTTTTTTACCAATGCGTTGTCCCCTGACGAATTTTATCGAGGTAAATGGAAATTATTTTTATTTTGTAACTTCTAAGAAGTAGATAAATACAAATTACAAATTTCCTCACTTACCTTGATAAAGTTCCTCCGGTGACGAAACGCATTAGTAAAGAAAAGTTTTTCTTTTTATCTTTTGATAATTTTTTTATTTCTGAATTTTTACACACACATGATTTTTTTTGTATGAATTCATTTTCTTTGTGTAAATAACGTGTAGTACGTATTCATGTATTTTTTTTTTTTTTTACATGTATTGTAATTCCATGTATATATGTAACACTTACACCGTATATGTGTTTTATTTTGTGTATATTTTATTTTTCAAAAGAGTACTATGCCGTCAAATTGTTGGGGTGGTCAAAACTTGAACCCTGCCCCCTTATTCTTTCTGACGTCATAGCCTCGTGTTGATATCAAAATGGCTGCTGCCAGCGTTTGTATCCTGGCATGGTCTTCGTAACTAAGGTACTTTGCTGTTGGGAAAAGCGGCAGGGCTATATGCTTCGGCTGCTAACATTATTATTTCATGGATCTGGTGGATATGAAACCAAATAACCCTCCAACTAACGATGTAAGTACACATGTCTTTGTATTTATATAGTTTTTCGCTCGCAGTAAAATATTTAGCTTTATTGAACTAAGTTGTTGATGGTGGCCGCCTTTCGAGTTACTGTCACAATTGCATTGCAATTGAATATTTTTTTGTATAGTAGCTGATGATGATAAATACAGCCGCCTACACTGTATTGTTAGATTGAGATTTTAGCTTTTAGATATACTAGCTGCTTTGTTGATTAGTAGTACTTTAGTTAGTATTTATAACTATGCCTTACAAGTTAGAAAGGTAGTAAGCTTTTTCGTTCCGCTTAAAACGAAGATACAGTAACTTGTATTTAGATTTCAGTTAATTCCAAACCTGTCTTTTAGTTTTTAGGATGATGTACAATGTACATTGTTGTTATATAGATTCTTTTTCTTATATTACAGTCTCTAAAATTAAAAAAGGAAAAGAAAAAATCAGTGTTGCTTGATGTAGTGAGAAAAAATATCATTCACTGATAGACTTTTCGTGTTTTCTCACGTAATGGCTTGCTTCATTAGTTTTAGTTTTTAATGCAGTTAGATAACTAACTCTTGTTTTGTTATTTTAAGGTTTTTTGGTGTTTTTAAGTTGATTTGGTTGAGAAATTAAAAAAGCAAATTGTACCTCCAAACTTGGACAAAGTGCACTGAACTCGTTATCTTGAATATTGTGTATAATTTTCTTTAGTTAAAACTTTATTCTTTAAAAAAATATAGCAAAAACTCAAGTTGCATCTTTTTAACACTTCTAATATTTTTTTATATAAATTATGTAAAAATAAAGTTGTACCTATGACTGTTAGTGTTGTAAACTTTTATTAAAAATATTTTTCTCTATTGTTTACTTTAAATAAGTCTTTGGCAAAATCATTGATAAATGGTGGTTATTTTTGATTAGCCTTTAGCTGTTGGGACACAATGAAACTGGAAAAATGTCTAAAAATCGGATTAAAAAAAATTAAATCATAACATTGTATCGTTGAATTGTTTATTTTAATTTTCAGTTTTAAATTAAAATTTCCTGGTTATTCTAATTTGCTGAATAATACTAAAAAATTCCGATTTATTTATTTTTTTTTTTTTTTTTTTTTTTTACTCACTATTTTCACAAGTTGTAAAAATGTCTGTTTTTCTTAGTCTTAGAAAAGCATTTCTTACTGAAGATAACCTTTTTTTTGTTTTGTTGTTTACTAAAGAAAGCCTCTCCCTAATTTTTTTAATTGCAGCAAATGGTGTTTTAATCTTATATTCATACTGCATTTTTTTTACATTCATCGTCCTAATTAGTAATAATTTTTTTCCAGTGTTATCTTTTTTTTTTCTTTTTCTTTTTTCAGATAGTTGTATTTTTTTTTTTTTTTTTTTTTTACTCATTGTCATATTATTATTGCATTATTATCTATCTACATTTTTGTTATTAAATTATTTGCTAAATAAATTATATTCTGTCATGTAGTTTGGTTTCTCTTTTTAAGTCTTTTATTTTATTCGTTATCAACCGTTTAAATTAAATACAAAATGCGTTGTCTTTGTCAAACAGCATTTCTACCAGATTAAGATAATGTTTTATTTTACTTTCTCAGACATCAATGATTTGTTGATAGTTTTTTTCCTCATTTTCTATTTACTTTTTACGATTACTGTGTGACCATTACTGTGTCAAACAGGTCTATAAGTCTCTCTACTGAAGTTCATTGTTCATTGGAAATCTGCATTCCACTCTTGTTAAAAAAGAGGGTTTTCCAATCTACAGGCAAATAGGAGAATTATGAAATGGAAATTCATTGTTGTGATCAAGCACTTTACAATGTAAAGTGGTTGATTATGGTACAAATTATTAAACGTACCTTACCACATGATGGCATTCCGATTTAATTTTATGAATTTTTAAAAATTTGTGTAGCGGTTACTTATTACAAAACAAGTATGTGTGATTTTGTTTATGCTTCTAACTTGTACATAATTCTTTTCAACCTGTTTTGTTTGTAATGGTTGTTAAATGTTAACGAAAGGCAAATTTTATTATTCACTGTGTGTAAAAATAAAAATTCTTGGATATTTCGTTTGCTATATCGGCATCTACTCTCATGGTTTCTTTATGGTACTGTACTAAACATCTCGAATTTGATATTACTTACTACTAAGTAGTAGCAGTACAACTTGCGGTGTAGTGTTTGTAAAATATTAAAAACTCTTTAAATTCATTTTCATTTTTGCTTGACTCCAATAAAATATAAAAAAAAAACTGATCACACGATTTCACATTTGAAAATGTATTTTTGTTAACTAACAGTAACACTTGAAATACTGATTTTTCTGTAAAATAAATAATTAACTACAATTTTTTTTTTTTTTTTTCTTTGTTATGCAAAGCAAAAAAGAGCTGAAAAGTTCTTCGGCCCAGCTTACTTCCCAAAATCTGAGCAAGCATCAGACTTTTTTTTTTTTTTCCTCTTAAAAAAATCCCTTCTTGGTCTGATCGACAAATTTTCAGTACCCATAGGCCATATTCTGGGATTAATAATGTTTTATTTTCAATTTATTTATTTATTATTTTCTCGTTACGTGCCAGTTTTGTTGCATGTCTCATCCGACTGATACAGACAATACATCCAATTTCAAAACATTATTCAGTAATGAATGAAATATATTTTTAATAAGAAATAAATCACTTGCTCTTTATGAGCAGTAATAAATGACTTCAGCTTATGTACTCCAATTTTAAAGTATTTTCCAATGTACTCTAAATTTTCGTTGTAACTTTGTTTTAAAACTGCATGTGCACAACGACCTGTGACTACAAACACTAGCATTTCATTTCACTAGAAAAATGAATGAAAATAAATCACTTTCTAACCGGTTTTTCTATTGAAACCAATTTATTGAGTTTGATATGTCGTTATGTTGCGAATGAATTGTAAAGAATATTATTACAAATCTTCTACTTAATGAGGAAATCATGAAAAAATGTTTTTTTTTTTTCAGTTTGCATAAAAATACCAAGTTTTTAAACAGTAGGCGTAGAGATCATAATTTGCTGAGGTATTTCTTCTTGGTATTATTATTTGCTTGTACTGGTTTTTAAACACAGAATCCTTGTGACGTTTTTATTTTTCTCTTCATTTGTATTATTCACTTGCTTTTTTTTATTTTGTTTGATTAAAGAGACCAACTAAAATATGAAAAAGTAAAAATAAAATCCATAAATATCGGTTTTTATTTTATTTTTTAAAATAATCGACTTAATTTTTTTTTCTTTTCGGGTGACTGACAGTTTTTACTGTTATTTTTGTGCGTTTTCATAACTTATTTTGTGATTTAAATTTATTGTATTTTTATTTTTTTTGTTATAGGAACTCTCACTTTGTAAATGAAAAAATGATAGTTTAAGTTTCGTGTCGTTTTTTCTTTACAAAATCATAGTCGATGCGATTAATTATCTTGTTTTTGAGCTTTCAGCAAAACGTGGGTTTTTTTTTTTTTTTTTTAATCATTGTCTATTATGCAATCTTCTCAATTTTATTACTGTTTAGTGCTGAATCATCTATATAAAATTAATTCAACTTGACAAATGATTTTTAAATACATACTTTTTTTTTAGTCTTTAGAAATAAACACTTCACTTCTTCATTGTAACTAAAAATTGAAGGTGGTTCTTTTTGAAAAGAACATTTTCTATTTGAATGTCTGGAGTGGAAGTTAACAAGATAAAATGCTTTTATTTCCATAGACAATGTTTAAGGTACATCATCGCATTCACAGAAAATTACACGGTATTTTAGAACAATAAGAATCAAATTTCGTGATGAACCACTAAAATGTGAATGCGAAGTGGTTGTTAAACTGGTTGAAGAAGTGGACATAGCTTCACTCACTGTTGTTCAGAAATTTAAATGTACATAAAACTTAGGTGTGTACAATAATGTGGATAAAATTTTAAGGACACATAAATTATCTGTAGTGTGTATTTTACTCTCAAATAGAGCCCGCCTCTTTGGAGTCGATATTTTCCTTATTGAATGAGCGACAGGTTTCTGTTATTTTTTTCTTTTTTTTAATGCAATTATTAGAAAAGAGAATTTTAGTTAGAATTTAACACGGATCCATTTTTTTCTTCTGTAATAATCCGAACAATTGTCTAATGCGTTTAGGTTTACACTACAGTGTGCAACTCAACAATCACTACTGCATCGTTCGTCGCATTCAAAATTATTTCTATCATTGGATGACAAATGACAGCAGTTAATTCTAGAAATGGATTGGATTTCCCTATCTTTCCTCGAGATAATAGTGACTGAGTGTGTTTTCCCAGGTAATAGCAGTACTAAATCCCAGATGAGCTTAGTCGTGTTGTTATTATTGATAGGCTGCACTTGTCAGTTAGTCAACGTGAATATTACCGTTCATTTACACTTAGTACACCAGTCTAAACGGGAGGCAGGTGCTATATAACTGTTTTTAGCGTTACTGTTATTTTATTGCCCGTAAAAACAGACATGACAAAACAAATCTTAATGAGAAAACTTTGTTTATTGTAATTCATTTAATTCTCTGTGTTTAACGTTTGTTTTTTTTGTTTTTTTTTTTTTTGTTTTTTTTCTCACAATTACGAATATAGACTGACCGCTAGGAGAATAAGATTTGGAAGTTAAAATCAAAGCATTGGATGTCCGCTCACTGGCTTCAACTTAAGTTTTATTGTTTATGAATCAGAGTACGGTTGTATTTCCAACGAACATTATCAACGGGCTACTTGACACACAACCTTCTTGCGTTTTTTTATGGTAAAGAAAAGATGTATGATGACAAATCGAAACCAATACTGTTTTTTACGCAGACAATTCTAATTTCACTGAAAATGGAAAATTAGGGTCTTCTGCTAGTGGTCACTAGTTCAACTCAACTACAAGACAGGGATGGTAGACTTTTTTTTTTTTTTTTTTTTTTTTTTTTTCCTATCGAATTATTAGACAATTTTGTATTTCTCTCTATATAGAGAGCAAAGGTTTAAAATAAAGATGTAATTAATGTTTATGCAATTGTCTGTAATAAAACAAAAATATCTCTGCGCGCAGTTTCATCTTGCAAACTGAAGTCAGCTTTTAAAACATTTTTTAGTCTCATGAAACCAGAGAATGATTCTATCTGCAGTTTGATTTGAATAAAGTACGTGAAATGAAAAGCATTCATTATCATTAGTCTTTTAGTTTTCAGTTATGCATTTGTTTCAACTGTTTGTATTTCACTTGAAAACTTGAATAGATATCGATTTTGATCCGCAAAGGCTTAAAAAACCCATTGAGTTCCTCTTGTTTCAGTTTTATACTCCACCCCCACATCACTAAGATGTGTGTGTATGTCTGTTTTATGCATTTTTTTTTTTTTCATACTTATAACTTGAATATTATTCACAATTCTACATCTTCTGGTGAATTTTGATTTAGGTTACTTTAGTGTTGCTGTTAGAAATTAGGGTTTGGCAATTTTTAAAAATGCGTGTGAAATTCATTCAAATGTTCAATGACTTTTTATTGTAAAATTTAAAAATAAAAATGTAGTCTAGTTGTATTTTTTTCTTTAGTATTAAAAAATAGGACAGAAAAATACTAAAGGGCCGTGAAATTAGCGAGTTATCGGATAAGAAAAGTTCTCATTTAAAACTAAAAATACGAACAACTAAAAAAAAAACCCACTGATCCTTAGTGGTTACTTAGTCTTGCTGGAGTCGGCTACGATATCTACATGTCAACTAAAAACCAATCGATAAATACTGAATATATAGGGAACTAAATGTCTTTTATTTTTTATCCATTTTGAAACCTGTTTTAAAATAAACAGAAACTTTGAAGTTTTTGGATATATTTCGGTTCTTTTCCCCCTGTATTTTCTCTTGCTTGAGCTATAACTTGGCTTGGGAGTCCGATGTTTATTTGAGAGAGAAAAAGAAAATTTAAATTGGAGGAAGAAACCTTTTTGTTTATGAGTAATCAACAAATTTACTACTACTACACTACTAGTAATAATAATAATAATAATAATAATAAATCTTAATTTTATTTTATTTTTAAGAGAAAATTAAACCAACCCTAAAAAATCGCACCAAAAAAAAAAAAAAATAAACGCGCTTTTAGTTTTAAGAACACTTTTTTTTTTTTTTTTTTTTTTTTTTTTTTTTTTTCCTTTTTTTTTTATCGCAACAAAAGAAAATTATAATTTTTTTTATTTTTATTTTCTAGAATTACTATAGTTTTTATTCGGCTACAAGTGATTGAACGATTTATTTTATTTAAAGGTTTTCTTTTATTGAGTGAACATAATTACTCTCATCATTACTACTCAGTAACACCAGAGTGATAATTTGAGTGAAGTACCTGATCTATTCTGGCGAGTGCCCCGACCTAAACAAATTAAGTTGTTACACAGCAGTAGTTACTGAAGTACTCAAAGTGAACAAAAAGATGGGGAGAAAATGTATTAACTTATGAAATGTGAATGTTGTTCATTATTTTATGAGATCGGATAATCATGTCCATATGTTAAAAGAAAACAATTCGTTTGAACTCGCTCACTTTCATTTTTGTCTTGTTTTTTTGCAAAAGCTGATAAAAACGGCATACACCTGTAACGAGTGACCCGTGTTTAAGGTTTATCCGTTGTCGCTCTGTGTTCCTTTTTAAACGAATTTAAATAGGCGAGTTTTTTGTCGAATATGTGCAAACATTTCTTATCACATTTTTTTTCCTGTATCGTGTGAATGTTTTCAAAATATTCTTTTGTTTACTTAATTTATTACTTAGTTTTTGTTAACCGGTCAAGGGGTGCTAATGAATGCAAGTTGGTTAAAAATTGTTGACAATAGTCTCTATTCAATAATTGCTCTTTCTGCATTTTTTTTTCTTTTTACTTTTATTTGCAAGTCCTAATTTTGCTGTTGAAACTAATGATTTTTTTTTTTTTTTTTTTTTATACCAATTTCCGATCTAATGATGAAAGTAGTTAATAGAGAATTCTTCCATGGTTTAAAATTTTGTCAAACAAAAACTATCCTTAAAAAAATGTTAACACTTTGAAAATAAACTTGACTGAAGATTTTTAAACAAATCCTAACGTGTATGTATTGTATTTCTCCCAAACCAAATTGGCAAAAAAAAAATGTAAGGCAAACTACAGAATTCCAATTAAGTATTATTTAAAGTGTATTTTTAAGAGAAAAATGAAAAAAAAAAACACACATGAACGTTACTTTTATTTGAAAAGGAATGTATTTTACTTTCAATTTTAATGTTTTAGTCAGAAACTTACGAAGGCGTGTTAAATTGCGTAATGGTGTTGCGGTTTCAAGGTATGTGTAGCCAATTCCACAAGAAGCGGTATTGAAAAGTTCTCTGTTCGATCCACTCCCCAAAACTTTACCAAAACATCATTTTTATTTTATGATAAAAGAAAACGATAAAATTTTTAGTGTTATTTTATCTTCATTTTCTTTTTAATTTATTTCGGATATACCCTACAAAATAAAAATAAAAAAGATAAAATAATAACACTATAAAAATTTTATTAGTCGAACCGAAAACTGTTCAACACTTTTTTCTTTTCTGCTAAAAAAAAAAAAACTTCTAATTGATGATAATACTTTTCGTTTTCATCTACTAAAAAGGTCAATAAAATGGTGTAACTGTAAAAATAAATTCTTTCAAGTTTAATTTTTTTTTTTTTTTTTTTTTTTTTTTTTTTTTAGTACTTGGAGTGGTCATTACCTTTTTTAATTTCTTTGTATTTTTTTTTTTGTATTTTAATTTTATTTTTGTAAAAAAAATTTAAACAAACCTTTTGCGCGCTCTTTTTTTATCCACACTTAATGATTTTTTTTTTTTTTTTTTTTTACTTGTGATATGATCTGACAAACTCCTTTATTCAAATTTATTTATTGTAAACTTAAACACAAATTTTCAGAATTTATATAAAAAAACTGCCAATTCACACAACGCAAAAATCTGTGTGTGTTACATACGCCCACTTCTGCTATGTCTTTTTTTCTCTCTCTCTCTCTCTAATAATTTGGGCCACGATATTTGGGGATTCTTCTAATCGTGCCTTACACATCATGTATTTAACATTTTTGTTTTTTTATTTAGATTGAAAAACCGTAAAGCACTTGAAAAGATACACAAGATGATATGAATACACATTGCCTTGAGTTATGAGTGCAATCATCTAATTGAATTGTCATTCTTTGTAAAAATGAATCTACCACAAACAGTAACACGACTTAACACTTCAACAGTAACACCGTTTTTAGCTGATTAAACGATAACCACCTAACTCGGAAGGTGGATGAAAGGACTTTCTGACCTGTTAAAACAAGATTGTATTTTCAATTTAAAACTTAGCTGAAACCTAATTTTCTTTTTATGTAACAAAACAATTCTCAAGGTAAAATGTAATTTTTATTAATCGAATTGAAATACAAATTATTTATTGCAAAAAGTCGAGTCGGCTCTTGTATGTTTTCGGTTGTAAAGTTTACTTTTTCAAAGTTGCGAGAGGAGCTAGTTTACCTTGTTTTATTTTGTTTATGAACAAATTAATTGAGGGCAGTTTTTTTGGGAAGTTTTCTAGACTAAAAATTTGTTTCTTTTAGTTTTGTGTAACTTGCAGATTCTTTGAGATAAATACGGTTTCACTTCCTTTCTAACGTGCAAATAAATTACTCGGTATTTTATTAATTTTTCAGATAATCATTTTTTAGTGTGTGGGGGGGGCACGTATCTTTTTGTTAATACACTCTTTGAAAAGAAGACCAATCTGTGTTTCCCTGTTTGCTTTTTGTTCATATGCACCATCTTAATACTGAAAATTTAAAATAAAAAATATCTTACCTGCTTACATTTTTTTTTTAGCAATTTAGGGTTGTAATTTTAATTATTTTGACTGAGGTTCATTCGGACGAATTTCGAAGCGGAAGTTGAAATTGTAAACTTTTTTTTCTTCTGTGTGTCAAGTACTTGGTTTTTAATTGAGGTCACAGATTTAATCTTTTGTATATAACATATGTATTTTTTAACTAGTGTTGACTTATTTTTCAGGTGCATTTGTTTCTTGAAAGTCAGACAATATGCGACTGTTCAAGTTTCTGGCATCTTTGTGTGAGCGAATACCATACTTTTTTTTTTTTTAAAGACACCAAATATTTTAAAGTTTCTGTGCTCTTATTTAATAACTTGATGGCAGGTAATTTTTTCCATAATATGCATAACCCATATATTGATGATATTATAATTACTACAAAGTTAATAATCTTCTTCATGAAGTAGTTTAATGGCTATTGTTAATGAATAAGCATTCCATTATTATTCCATTATTACTCCCTCTCTCACACACACTTTGTATATACAATTACTATTGATTGATTGATAAGGATTATTGTAAAACATTTTTGTTCGTGTAGACGAAATATCTTTTGATATTTTGCATAACCATAATCATTAATGTTCACATATGGGATAATTTGTATTGTTAGTCTCAACTTAGGCAGTACCAACCAAATGCAATGTGGAATTTTGAATAATTTAAAAATATTTTACAATTTAAATTTCTATAAAATAGCCATTAAAAATTACTGTTGTATGTTTAAAGCATATTTTTCTTTTTTTTTTTTTTTTATTCAAACAAAATTAACTTTGTCAAGGAACAAGATTGATGTTTGCCGACAATTTTAAACGCTTAAAAATCTTTAAAAAAAAGTGGCTTTTATAAAAATATGATTGACAAACATTAGTTTAAAAAAAAAGCCCAATAAAACAGCCAAAATATAGTGAAAAAGAAAAAAATGTTTGTATTGTAAACAAATATAACATTGTCTGTTCTGTTACCTATCATCTCAGTTCAAAGGTCAACCAATATTGAATCCGCTTTCCTTATATGATGAAAGCCTGTTTAAATTTGAGTGCTGTATGAATGAACAAAAGAATGACAACCTGATATTACCTACAATAGGACGAAAATTATATTATCAATATTATTATTAAAGCAACAATACAACGGGCAACACTCATGTTCTTACGTTTTACAAGTTTATGCTTATTCAATTTATTTATGGCAGTTCTTGTTTCCATAAACAACATTCTACATTGGTTTCTAGGTACAGTTCCTGATTTTCTGAATAAAACACTGAAGAAATATAATACCCTACAGAAAGTTCTTTCTACTTGAAAGAGTACAACAAGGACAAATATCAATGATAAATGTATTCATTTAACAAAGAATAGTCTTTCTTTATTGTTATTATGCTCTGCTTAAATGCGTTTTAGTTGTGTGTTCAATCATCTTAGAGTTTTTCACGTACTCCATTCATCTTCTTAGTCCTTGTATATAAAATTTTCTTTGAAATTGCACTAGTCATTTTTGGAGAATATATCTGAAACTTACATATGCAAGTGTATATGATAGATAACTGAATAATGTACAGTACTTGATTAAGTGTACCTCAATTTTCCCAAAATTCAGTTATATCCATAAATTAAATTTTCCAAACATTTTTCAATTATCTGAACTTTTCTGATATTTTATGATATTTCAGAAAATCATAATGTTTGATAAAAATGATCAATTCTTGTAAATTTCTTTGTTTTTCATACAAAGAACACAGACTTGAATTATCGCAGCTTCACTGCACTTTAATTCAGCTTTTGGAGTTAATGGCAGAAAATTACAAGGCCAGCTGTTTTTTTTTTTTTTTTTTTTTTTTTTTTTTTTTCATCAGAAGTAAAACTGGTCAAAGCCTTGAACAAAGTGTTTGAAAATGTTATTTGATGGTGTAAAATGTTAAATTTCATTTAGAAAACAATTTTTTCCTTTTTTTATTTTTTTAGAATTTAGGTATTTGAAATAACCCAGGCATATTCTTTCATCTCATTTCAAGGTTTCCAAAAATAATTGGATACTGTACTAGAAGTCCTTCTTGGACACAAGCTGTGAAGATTAAAAGATTTTGACTGCAGAATTTCTTGGGATTTATGGCAGTTCTGTTTTTTTTTTTTTTTTTTTTTCTTTTCTTTCTTTTCCTCAATACTTTTTTTACTTGTGTCAGAATTCATAATTAAATTTCTCTTCTCATAAATCTGAGTCTTTTCTTAGATTTGGTAATATACATTTTCATGACTTGCATATTCCTCTTGCATGCCTATTTTATGACTCGTTAATATTTTTCTAAAAACACCAATGCCAATAAATTGGTTGTGTATTTCCAAGGGAAGACACTAGATATTTTTTGTTTTTCAATAAGAAATCTGATTTCCTTGTGTTAACTGAAATGTTTAGCAATTGTTGACATTTAAGAATTTGTAACAAATAGGTTGTTAGTTCTACCATCAATTTTGTTTTTAGTATTGTTTTGAAAATATATTTTGAGTTTGTAAAAGCTAAAAAAAAAATCTGAACTCCTATTCAGATAATTTTTTATTTTATATATTGGGTATTTTGGGCAAAAATATTTAATTTCTGCTAGTTTGGTTAAAGAACAAAAGTTTCTCAAGCTTTTTTTTTTTTTTTTTTTTTTTAGTTTGGACAATTTATGTTCAAACTACACAAAAACCAGAAAAATGGTCCAATGTCTTCTGAGTGATTTTTGGTTTTCATAAACCATTATCAAATTTGTGTTAGTTGTATTTATAGGTATGCATTATTTTTCTTTTGGAGTATCGCATTTTCACATCTTTTCAGTATCACCCCCATGTAAAGCCACAAGGGGTTACAGGGTGTAGAAGAATTAGGAACAGAAACATTAATAATGAGACTAAAGAGTAATCGGGAGGACAGTAGATAGTGATTGACATTTCAATTACTTTTTTGCAGATTAAAGTTGGCTGGAAGGGGGTTCCACAAGTGAAAAGTGCAAGAAAAGAAACTGTTAGCAGAGAACTTATAGCTACATCTAGCCAGCTCAAAATTGATGATCTGTACACCAGTCTAGTACTGTGCTTAAATTCAAAGTCTAGGTACCATAGTAAAGAGCTCATCTGAACAATTACCATGTACTAGATCAGGGGTTTTCAAACTTTTTGACTTGCGGACCCCTTTGTTTCAGACTTTACCTTAGTGACCCCCTTATAAACGCTTATGAAATTTATGCATAAATATTTGCTGAATATAACATAAAAATTCAGAGTTTACTTGCTTACTCGTCCAACAGCCTTGCACTTCTACTAGCAAAATGTCTCCCGTTTGAAGATTTGCACACGTGACACCTAACAGCCAATGAGAAAGCCGGAAATTGCAAAATAGATCCAAAATTCAAATCCTTTGGTTCCTTCTCTGCATGACTAGAATCCATTATCTTTATCAATTTAAGATACAAATTATATTAGTATATCAAATCTATGAAATAGTTTATTGAATCAATTTATTTCATGATCGGCCTATAAGTTACTTATAAGCACTTATAAGTTGCACGTCACCCATAAAAAGTCTTTGCTGTCCACAGGCCCCCTATCTTGTCCTTGCAGACCCCTCTGTGGTCTGTGGACCACAGTTTGAAAACCCCTGTACTAGATGATCTCATCCAAATTTTGTAGAATGTTTCATAGTTGATATCTTGGCAATCTCTGCACCCACCTGATATTAATATTTGTAATGTCAAGTGTCTTTATACTAGTTCATACTTATTTTGCAGCTACTATCAATTTAAGTATTAGTAAGAGGCTATTACGAAAGCTATATTATAATTTCCTGACCATATGTTAAGTCCTCTATCACTGTAATTAGTGTTCATATAAAGATCAGTTGTTTAAGTTCTGCACATGGGTATAAATTAAACAGTCCATTTATCAAAAGGAACTTGCATAACGATTATAAAGAGCAGTAAGTAGACTTCAATTATGCCTAATATGATCCGTCCACACACACACATATATATATATATATATATATATATATTTTTTTTTTTTTTTTTTTTTAACTAGTTATATAATGCAGGATTCAGATTTTAAATGTACAAGCCCATCAGGAAAGATATTGCCTACATCACTGAAGTTTCAAAATTTTATGGACAATTACTTTTTGTATTACTAACACATACGGTCATTAACAATTGGTCAGCCAATCTGCTGGGTATGTTTTTTTCTGCTCCCCCCCCCTCCTCATCCCACCAAAGAAACAACTCGATGGATTCCTACTGGGGGATACCAGGTGTTGTAAGCTTGGATGTGTGGGTAGTATAACAGATAAATGTTTGGAATGAGAAATTGGAGAGCTGAGTTTGAATTACAGTCGGGTTTATAATATTCACTTATGTGAAAATGCCCTTAGGAAAAGTATGAATCCATCTCTTCTACTCCTAGCTATGGGCTTAATTAGTAAGATTTGTATAAAAAAAAAATCATAATCTCCAAAAAATTCTTACAATCCAGAAATGTTTCATCTTTAAATAACCTCAAAAAGATTGATAAGCCATAAAAAAAAAGGAAAATTAACCTTAAACTAGTTTTCCCCCTCCTTATTTCAAACATATTGTACAGATGACAAGAGCTGAAGAATGAATCAGCTGTTAATGAAATTATGTGAACGAAAAACTAGGAAATCAAGAAAGAACCGGATTTTAGTCCTGTTTCCAAATCCCTAGAACCTCACTATATCATTTTATTTAGCATCCATTAGACAAGGACTTCAGAAGCATAATGTCTATTTCCCAGTACCTATTTGTTCTAATCATTGTAGATGTTTATACTTTTTGATATTGTGGTTGTTTACAAATGATCACTGGGTGGGGAGTATCAGAGACTTACCCAAATTCAGATGATTGCTTTTAGTATCAAACTTGAAGCAACTATGTTTTTGTTTTTTCTTCTTTAAAAAGAGTACCAATATCTTTCACACTATTATTATACCTACTGCATTGTACACATTTATACAGTCTGTAGTTATTAGTATTACAAAGATTGAATATGTTAACTTGTTACCAATATGTTATTTGGGAAAGTATATATGACCACTGATCCCTCAGTTTTTTTTTTTTTCTTTTTCTTTTACCAAATTTGCAGGATCTGATAATTCCTACAGATTGAAATTTGCCAATTTCTAAAACTCTACTTTTAGGTTTTTAAAGGTGTGCTTGTTTTAATTGAAAAGAGAACTTTCACCGTGTCTTTATTCACCTCTCAACAGCTGGCATTTTCATGCAAAATTGAAATTAATGCTATTTTCCCTTTTAACAAATTGATATTGCTAATAGGATGAAAAATGGATCAGCTGGGCTTGTGGATTAGAATTCCATTGTCAGATTACATTATTATCAATGAAATAGTGAAATAATTTCTATATTTTTAAGTAAACCCTAATGTTTTGGAATTATTTTAATTCCTTTCTTTGCTGTTTCTTAAAACAAAATAAATTGGTTTTGTTTTATTTGATGGAACAAGTAACAAAAATAATTCTGTTTTAATATTTTCTTTAGCTCTGTGTGTTTAAAAAATGCTTGATACTAGAGCTAATATTGTCTGCATGCAAAAAAAAATCATTCATTTTATATATATATACACGCACAATATTTATGTAATTTCTTATGCATGTACAATTTCTACTATATTAAATATGTAGACAGTTTTTTTATTTTATATTTTTTCTTTTTAAGATTGATGGTTTAGATCAGGCTTGCTGAATTAGGATATGTAAAGGGCCACATTGATGCAGAAAATTAGTTGCAGGCTGCAAGAGTAAATTATCAAGGGAGATAATGGCACTAATGTATCCCAAAGGAAGTATGTCTTAATCAAAAACAAATATTGACTGAATAAATTCATGCTTCCACAAAACTGAATTTCTTGTATGCAATCAATTGCTGAATTTATTCTGGTGATCACAAAACAAATTTTTTATTTTCTAAACACCTATCTGGCCAAGCTAAATAGCCTGACAGGCTGCATTTTGTGTAGGCTTGGTTTACATACTCTGTTACAGTTTAAAAGTTGGTTGCTTTCACATAACCCATTTTTAGTAAATAAATACTTTTCATTGATTCTCTTAATAAGTATCAGGCTAAAACTCTAAATTTGATGAGCTATATTTTGCTCATATAACTTTTACCTCTATTCCCTTACACTTAATGTGTGTATGTGTATATATATATATACACACTAATTTATTTGAATATTTTCAAGCAGACTCTTGATTATAACTAGCTTGACTTGTCAAGAATTTTAATATTGTAACTGTTAAAAAGTTACTTATTTGGCAATTAGTAAGCCTGATTAGAATGTTTGTATAAACTGAAGAATTATTTTACTGGTATCATTGTTGTTGTTAAATTACTTCAGAAACATAAAAATTTACCTATACATAATAGTCACACAAAGTTAGTCTCTATAAAATGCCAGTTTTGTGAATTAGATATCTTTCTTAGATTTGATGGACCTACCCCACCTCCAATAAACTTGACATTTAAAGAAAAAAACAATAGTATTCTCCATTATATAAAATAAAAATGGCAGTAAAGCTGCCAGTATTGGGACTTAAATTCAAAGCCATTTAAAATCTGATGATTTAAATGTCAGTGTGCTTGAGAATTAATGGAACCATGTATATAAATGTTGAGCTTGTGTCTTTACTTTCTTGCTAATTTGTTTATCTTTTCTGCTTGTTTGCCAACTACATTGCTATGGCTGGCTTTGCTCTTTTAATTAAGTTTGCACAAGCAAATCATCCTACCAGTTACACTTCATTAAAAAAAGAAAAAAAGTATTAACATATTTTTCAATAATTATTCATCCTTTAAGATAAAAAATTATATTTTATTTTTACTATTTGGCAAGTACCAAAGATATGTTGCAGTGTATTTTTTGTTGTTTGAAAATTATGGTATTTAATTTTGTTAGTTTACTGTAATATATTTTTCATTTTAAGTTGATACTAGGAATGTTTGTTCACTGTTATGCTAGATAAATTTTCTTGTCAGAATTTATCTTGCATATTTATAAGTCTATCATTTGACCATGCATTGAATATTGCTGCTACATCTAGTCTTGTGCTTCTGCTATGTATTTAGAGATTCTTCATAAAATCAAAAGAATCTGTAATATTATTGGTCCTGATCTGGCATCTCTGCTTCAGTCACTTTCCCACCACAATAACATAACTTTCCTGTACCCCCCTTTTTTTTTTTTCCTCTTATAAATATTTTCATGATAATTGTTCTGAGGAGCTTTCCTCTTTGGTACCTCAATTTTATGAATTTAAACACAGAACTAGATTGGAAGCAAAGTTTTGCCATTTTATAGTTTTGAAAGTTCTATACTAAAAGTTTCTTCCATCTGGAACTCTCTTCTGGCTTCTTGCTTTCCAGACAACTTTGATCTTCAAAAATTGAAATGCAATGTCTATCATTATCTTCTTGTTCTTATATTGTTCTCTCTCCTTAATATTTTTCTTCTCATTCTTTCACATGCAGTAACACCCCTTTTGTGTCTTACTGGGTGCTTGGGTGAATTGAAAAAAACTAACCAAGTGTTTTGAGTCTTATAAACTGGAGCTAAAAATATCAAATATTTAGAATTAAGCTTGAAATGTTAGTGTAATTAAAATAAATTATATACAATTTTATTTATAGTGTACGTCTGATAATTGATAACAAATTATGTTATGAAAAACAAAGGTAATCGGTAAAAAAAAAAAAAAATCGGTATTATAAAAAAAAAAAATGTACACATGTTCAACAAGAAAAAACCACCCAAAAAACATAGGTTATTCAGTAAAAACAACCCCAGCCTCATAGACAGCTTTGGAAGCAACTTCATGCTCAGATTCATTGGTTCTTGTTAATATTGGTTATTATATTTGTGATGATATCCTTCAATGAAAAAGAACACATTCCCACCAGAGGCCTCCAGCTTGTTCCTGACTTTGAACATGAAGAATCTGGTCATCTGTAGCTGGCACCATCAGTACACTGTGCATCTTCAGATTAGATGTTGCCATGTTTTTGATAGGTCTGCAAAAAGAAATGAGAATGTTAACATTTGGGAACATTGCGTTTGGTCATCTTCCACTTATTACCCACCAATGATGTGTTATCGAATACCGGGCACATTTTGTATATTGTTAAAATTTTACTTCAAACTGGAAATTACACTTTCTGAAATTCATTGTAGAAATTTGAATCTTGTCAGTACACGGTAACAAACCACATGAAATACCTTCAATGTATCCTCTTAAGGTTCTTTAAAGAAAATGGCTTCTGTTTGGCTATAAAAAAACATTTAGATACTGACACTATGCAATACTATAAAATATATTTAGAATGCTAGCGCTTTTTCATCATTAAAGCCAAAGAAATGATAGACTTAATCTGTCACAAGTAGACACTCACTTTGGCAACAAGTATTTTCTGTAACCTGGTAGCTTGTCTTCCTACATTGATAATCAATCCTTTGATGAAAACTACACTGCAAAATACTATTATGTCTCAAAAACAAATCAAATTTTCATAAAAAAATGTTTCAAGAAATGGTGTTATTTATCAACTCTCAAAATACCTGTACTGAAAATTCCTTGTCTGTTATTTTTGAGGGCTGCTGTAGAAATAGAAGATTGATGTTGCCTTTTAAATATTAATGTTACTATACACAAACCCAAAACGTTGAGCCATTCCTCTTTAGCCTGCCTGCATTAGTTCCTTATTTCTTTGTGTTTTATGTCTTGGCATTTTTTTTTCTTGTGTCCATTCCATCATGTTGAGAATTTCATCTGTCATTCATTCATTCATTCATTTTTTTTCTACATCTTTGGGATGATCTCAGTTGCTGATCTTACTAAAGCTTCTCTTAAAGTGTCCCACTCTTGAGTTTCCATTTTCATTTTGTCCTGCTTGTCACACTGTCCATATATTTTTCCTTCAGATTTGGGTTGTTCAAGAGTCTGTTGTAGGGTAATTTTGGTGGACTTAGACCTCTTCAATTTCCATTGTTTCACTCTAAGTTTATATATAACTGGAAGGTAATCACTTTATAGTCAGCACATGAAGACGTTTTGTAGTGTAAAACTGTTTCTGAATCTCTTGTCGATAGTTATATAGTTGATTTTTTTTTTTTTTTTTTTTTTTTTTCCATGTTCCTTGGGTGTTCTTGAAACCAGATGTTGGCTACTACCTAGTCATTTGGCATACACCATTGGACCCATATTGGGATGGCCAGACACATTCCAAAAGCTAGGCAGAATACGAGACAGAAGGGTTTCGTTGGTAACAAAGAAAAGAGTACTGAGCTGCTACATGACAGCCATCCTCTTTTACAGCAGTGAATATTGGAAGGTCTCCTCAAAGATGAAGAGATTCTAGGCAAAGGAGGTATGGTTCTACAGAAGGATGATGAGGATGTCATGAACTAAGCATGTGAGCAACAATGAGGTTTTGGAGAGGATGCAAACAAAGAGGAAGCTTATACTTAACATCAGGAAGAGGCAGCTGAAATTTCTGGGATGTGTAATGAGAAAGGAGGGCTTGGAGAATCTGATACTCACAATTTGAATAGAGGGAAAGAGACAAGGGAAAGCAACACATGACATACCTAGTGTGCTTAAGAAAATGGATGAAAGAATATGGCCTGGTGGAAGTAGCAAAGGGACAACTCATTGAGAGCTACAATGGATAGGGGGAAGTGGAGGGCCATGATCGGCTATGTCCTGAAGAAACACTGCACATAAAAAGAATCCAAATTTGTTATTTCACCATCCCTCTCATTGCCTACTTTGGCATTCACATTTCCCATGACAAATTATAATTTCTTGTACTTTTTGAGCCTTTGCATTGTTTAGCATAATTTGCTGTGGCTGATGTGAAAACACAACAGCAGGATTCCATACTAATTCTTTTCATCATTATCCTAAAACCATCCAAAGAATAACTTTAATTATCCTGAAAAAACTTAACTGAAATTTGTCCCAAAATGTTTAGATTTCATCATTTATTGTTAGTAGCATATTAAAAAATTCTGTAAAATGTTTAGGAAATAAATATTTTAATTAATTGCTCCTTTTTTTTTTTTTTTTTTTTTTTTTTTTTTTTTTGAGTCCTACAGGTTGGAATAAAAACTAAAAAAGCTAAAATAGCGTTAAAAATGTTTTTAATATATTTTATCAAAAAAAATTATAATTATCTGCCTCACATTGCAACTCAATTTTCTGTTTTTAAGTTTAAAAATTTTGCCTTGTATTTTTAATTTATGATAAGCAAAAAGTATGCTTCATTGCTTAGTCTCATTCATTTTTTCCCACAATTCTTTGTAAGCACCTTGAACATCCTGGAAACTCATGTCTGAACTTGTGCCCCTTCAGTATTAAAGCCATGCTTTTCTGAAATCATTGCAGCTCTATCACTAATATATATATATATATATATATATATATATAAAATTGTAAAGGTTATTTTTGTTATTTAATTTTTTGTCTTTGTGTTGGGAGAAGGTCAGGAAATACTCAATATTTTCCCATATAAATTAATGGTAGCTGCTGCTTTTTGTACCATTTTGGCTTACAAAAGATTTAATATACTACTTTTTGATAGCAGAGGTAACTAGTAAACAATGTACTGAAAAAGTATTAATTAGTATATGGTCAAGTACTTGTAAAATCTATGTTGTATGGATTATTTTAATTTCTCATTTGTTTATACTATTCTTTATTTTCAACTTGGCATTTAGAAGAGAACTTGAGATTTGTTGACTTTTGAGTTTTTTTTTTTATCACTAAGCCTAATATATGATGATCACATTTTGTTTATTTTGAAAATTATGAAATACAAATTAAAAAAATAGTTTTGAAAACTTATATGTACCTGATGGCTTATTTATCAAAACATTTTATTTCATTACGTGATGTTTGATAAAATTGGTCATAGACACATTACTGCTTATTGTCATAGATAAT